>JAJMJY010000042.1:0-68234 GCA_030569115.1 Sungouiella ezoensis
ATTCCGTGCGTCTTCGTGCATCATCTACTGAGCAAGACACTGAAGACTCAGAGATGTTTGTTGAATTTTAGTTCAGTATGGGTAGAAAGAAGCGGTAATGTCCTATAATTGCGAGACATTTTGTACTTACACATCCAACTCATAGTGCCAGTAGACATTATCATCATACTCCCCACCATTGCTTGCCTCCTTAGACAACTATTACCTGCGCGTAGCACCAACTCATGGCTTTTTTTTTGCCATTCTTACACTTTCTTTGCTCCCCTGGCCTTCATAGCTTTCTTGGTTCGATCTAAGTGTAAGAAGATCGAAATCATCAGGCTCCCGGAACCGATCACGTCGGCATCACACCTATTCCATAGACTTAGGTCCTCTAACGAGATCCAAGGCTTTTTCGGAATTCTTCTTCCTACAATCTGAAGTTTCTTTACCATTTCCCTCATTCTCGCTACTATCAGGCTGCTCCCTCTACCCCATACCCGGAAGAAAATACACAAGATGATACCATTCTTGATGACTGGAATCATAAGCTATCTAGACGCTGAGAGGTTGTTGTACTGGCTATTTTTCACTTAATTCCAGCGCTCAAGTGCATTTATTATGGTAGGTGACGGTTGAATTTCCATGCAATAGAGTGCATGCTCCCCACCTCAGTTTGTGGCTGCGAAATCTTTATAACCATCTCTTTTTCCTCTTAATGCTGACGCTACTAGCACTTGCCAGGTTCTCAGAGATTCATCTACCCGCTCTTATGTCATCTCTATTAGGACGTGCACTGAAGTAATTTCTACGAAAGAAATTGTTAACGCTGATGTCGGGTATTCGCCACAATACCACAATTAGCTGCCATTCCCTTGCTGCTGTAAATGCAAGCATTCGAAAAGGTTTAAAATTATTTGATATCGAAGGCTATCAGAGACTTAGAGAGTGCTGTGGGAGAGAACCTGCCAGATATGTTGCAGGAGACGCCTCGTAAAATGAGAAAGGCATCTGGAGAAGTACCAGCTGTTTTGCAGGAAGTGCAGCTGTCGAGATCATTTTCAATTGAAAATGTACGAAATTCTGTGAATCAGGTACTATTCTTTACACGACTGGCAAATGGAGATTTACTGATCATTTACACAAAGAACAGCTCTCAAGTGCTCATGTACGAGAAGCTTTGAACGATGTGCGGAGTTTGTTATCAGAGGCTAGCGAAAATCTAGAGGCAGCTTCCAAGGATCTGGACGAATTGGAAGTCATAACTAAGCAAACGGAAGACACCGTTTAACACACTTCAGCAGTATACTGATGAAGGCTTACCACTGGAAGACGGAGGTCAGCAGGATGCTGATGAAGACGTACCACGGGAAAGCGGATCTCAGGCTTTAGAGAAGTCTCTAATCGAGGAGTTTCATTTGGCACGGTTGGAGGACAGAAGTCTAGAGACCATTTTGATGGAGGAGCTCATTGGCACACAACCTGTTGAAGGAGGTGTATTCGCTGCTTTGGAGGAGCTGTTCCGATTTGCACCATCGATAGGCGGAAGTCTACAAACTGCTTCGCAAGCTGAACGCCAATTAGAATTGGAAATGGGAAGTCAGGAAACGCCTGTGGAAGTTGAGCGAGTTCGAGCAGAATTGGATCTGAGGTTACCACGATCGCTTGAATCTTTTTGTCGCCGGTTTCCACCATCGTATTGACCATTAGACTCATTACTGTTTCTCGTTGATTCTAATTTGGGTAAGATGGAAGTTTCCACGTTTGTTGCCACGAGCTTTCCGCCAGTGGCAGCCGGAGGTCGGGTTGACCACTTCAGAGCAGTGATTGAGAGTGCCTCCTTGAATTGATATTTGGCTTGTGATAAGCAAGAAAGGTTGGATGAGAAAGAGTTGATATGTAGCCGGCTGACCTGGAAGACTTGCCTTCCCCGAATATGTTGATTTAGTGTTGTAATAAATTGTACGTAATCTAATGTAGGATTATTATTTTCCTCTATGCTCCTCTTCACTTTGCAACCTCGTCAACGCCTGCTCATGCTAGGTTCGTTCACCCAATTCGTGAATTATCTAATGTCACTATGATGCTATCGTTGCATCCCACACCTGTCTTGATATCAATTATTTGAACCCAATCTACCCTAGTAATTATACATATAAATACACTCTGATGGTTTCATAACAGAAGATCCCTGTAGTAACTCCAGCAACAATCCCTGCTTATTCAATAGCGTACTTGGACTTTTTTGTAGTCCACCTGACAATTTCAGTTGCAACAACGGCAGATCCGACGAGTAGATGATGAAAATCTTCGTACACTGAAATGGCATGCATATCCATCAGTGCTTTTGTTTGCTTGTGTCATTAGGTGCCACTAACGACCTCATTCTTTTGTTCTCTAGTCATAGTCAAAATAACCTTGTTAGTTCCTAAGTTGAGGGCCAGTTCCAGCAAGACGTAGCGGCCGCTGATATTCCAACTGAATCAGAAATACAAAGAATTCCTATTTACTTGAGATCATTCCTGATTATTCTTCGCAGAGTCCTCCAACCGAAATGTCGACTCGACAGAATCACTGACTTTGGCCCCTTCATCTGTGAACATCCAATATTACATTCTCTAAAATTATCCAAACTGACTACCTACACTTACTACCTGCTCTTTCCTACTTCTCTTCTCCGTACCCATCGCATACCTTCATGCATTTCTATGTACAATGTGATCCCTATATACGATGTCTGTTGGCCTTATTCACATGCATTGGTGACCAGATGCCTCTCACAGACTCGTTATTGGACATCACCTTCTGGTTAAATTTGAAAGGAGCATTTCCGCTCTTCTGAATATGTTCCCAAATCGTCTTGGAAACTTGGTCCACGCTCTGATTTCTCACGTCCACGGCATTCTGTGCACCCGTGTTGTAGTGGAATACAATCTGTGGATGGCCATTTCTCTTAATCACCTCGAACATTGTATCTTTGTTCTCGTTGGCTACCTTGTGAAGATTTTTCTTGTGGTGGGTCAAAAAGTCTCTTACTCCCTGGGATGAGCCTCCCCAGTTACAGTACTGCACTGTGACTTTGAAACATGGCTTCACAAAGGAGCCCACTCCATTGCGTGCTATGGAGGCCTTCGAGATGGCTTTTACGGGCATTTCTTGGTGGTGAGTTCGTAGAAGTGATTTTTTTCGAAGTACTTGAGGGTTTGTGTGCAGGTGGTTCGGGTTCCAGTAGTAGCTACTTAGTGCGGCCTGAGCCTAAAACTACAGTAGATAATCCTTCTGAAATATGTATTCTGGGATTGTGAAGAATTTAGAGTATTTCATTGTGTTTTATAGATTTATTCAAGATCAGCTACTTTAGTTTTCGATCGATTTTCATTTTCGATCGATTTTCATTTTCGTCAGCAATACCTGCTACCACTCAACTACTCTAAGATAACTGTGGTGATGTTCCTAATTTTCTCCTACCCAATCATTTCCTATGAACTTCCCAATTCTCCTTCCATGCTACTTTGTGACCCCATACTGACTTCCCTATCTATTTCGTCCCTGACATTTCTCTATTAAAATCATACATGTAATTAATTAGGCTCGATACCAATGTAGCACTTATTCTCCTAAGAATGGAGAATTAGGGCACTTGAATAGTCGGAGTAGAAAATAGAGGTACCGACCACGGGGAGAGAAAATCCGACCATTCTTGCTTTGGGGAGACAATTGGAATCCTAAGGGGCCCATAGTGCTCCGTTGACAGGAGAATGGATCCGACGATTCCCAAGAACAGGAAACGACTCCAAGAAAAGGAGCAATATCATACAAAATCACTATCCATGTACAATCTATTACACAATACATATAAAGAATTAAATTATCCCACAATATCAACTTTAAGCGACTCCTCATTAAGCACCCCCTCAGTGTACTGGTCAATATCTTCTCCGTGTGGAACCTTGATGAACTTGTTTCTCCAAAATCCGTCGGCTCCCAAAATCTCTCTAGCAACCAAAGTGTACTGGCCGTATTTAGGCAACAAGATGGACCACACAACCCAGTAGATTCCTCCAACACCAAACACTCCCCATGTGACAACACAGTGGATCCAGTAAGGCAAGTTGTTGTAAACAGACTGATCAGCCGAAGGAGGAATGTATGGGGCGACAATCAAATAGAATGAAGAAAGCGTGAAGAAGGCTACCACTGGCCACCACACATTGATTGGAGAATTCCACGCACGGTAACCCTTGTAGGATCTCCACTTGAGGAACAATAATCCGATACCGACAAAAGTGTTAACCACATTCAATGGATAGGAAATCAAGTTCAACACAAAGTTGTATGCATCCCCTGGAGGAGGAGCAACAATGGTAATGACACAGACGACCCAGTGCTGGAACAACCCAACAAATGGCGAGTTGAAAGGTCTCTGGGTAGCGAAGAATCTAGAGAAAGGCAAGGAGCCCTCGCGGCCCAACAGCTGGATGATTCTTCCCTGGGAGAAAATCACAGACAACACATTACCCAAAGTGGACAAGGAAACGAACACTGAGGCAGCCTTTTCTGCCTTCTCACCGAATGCATACTTGAAGAAGGAAGCAACCACGATTCTTCCCGAAGTACGAATCTCATCAGCAGGAACAACAGCGTAGTAGGCGATGTTGACCAAGATGTAGAGAAAAGTAATGATAACCAACGCAGATGGAGCGGCGACTTTCAACACTCTCACTGGGTTCTTGATTTCTCCCAAGGCGTAGTTTGCGTTGGAGTATCCGACATAAGACCAGATGACGTTGTACAATGCGTTGACAATACCGTATCCGGTAGGAGTTGTGCCTTTGAAGGCGTCGGCGAAGTTGTGAGTAGGTTGGAAGTTATTGGTCTTGATTCCTCCACCGAGAGCAACCCATCCAGTGACGGAAATAAAAAGGACAATGACAACCTTGAAAACACCCAATGCGTTGGCCAAATACAAGCCAGACTTGACGTGGATACCGTTGAGCAAAAATGCAAAGGTGATCACACCAATACCAATGGCTCTAGAGTTCCACTGGGTGATTTCCTTACCAGCAGCATTCAACAAGAACTCTCCGGTAACAATAGAATTACCGGCAGCCCACCCCAAGAAGAAAACGTACGATGCATACGTGGCGGTGACAAAGAATTTGGGCTTGGTGTAAATGTATTCCAAATAATTCTTCTCGCCTCCGTTTCTTGGAATAGCAGATCCCAACTCCATGTATGTAAGAAGTCCACTGAATGCAATAATAGATCCGACAACCCACATGATCAACGAGGTTCCCACCGAACCGGAAAGATTCAAGATGGTACTAGCGGTGGAAAACACACCGGCTCCGATGATTCTGTTGGTGATCAAGAAGATAGCCGAAATCACTCCGATCTCCTTCTTGTTCTTGTCGATGTGGACGACGGCAACATTGGACTCGTTGTCAGAGCTAGCAAGCTCTTGGAAATCCTTGGACGAGTTGGTGTCGCCTACCTTCACTTCGAACAGGGACATTGTCGATGGGCTGGGAAATGTTGGCGAATCTGGAATATTTAAGAAAGGTTGCAAATGCGCTACAGAGAATAATTGCCGTGCCGCGATGGCCGGCACTGGCTGTCGGCATCACCCTCGGCTCATGTCAAAATCCACATATTGTGATCACGTGCGTCCTGCAAATAATACCCTCGTGAATGTCTGGTTTCACTGCCGCGCCGCATGGGGGCACAGAAGGTTATAGCGCCCCGACGACCGAAGTTATTGATCGATCCACAGTTTCTTTCGCCCAAGCCAATTTGGCCAATGCAAGGAAATAGTGTGGCAGATCGAAAATAATTGGCCGCCCAATTTAATCAATTCCCTGGTAACTCTTGCCGATTCCCGAAGTGATCGACTTGCATCGCCACCACTGCAACCACTACGGCACTTTGGCATCAATAATTTCACGTGACTGGTTTCACTACTGAATGCAACCTTCGGTTACGGCGATGTCCTGTGGCTCAGTGAGACCAGGTGACATCTATTTTTTTTCTTAATGAGTCTTCATCTTATGTACTATGCGGTTGGGAGACGTGAAGCAGATACGCCCCGCCAACCTGTCTCTTTCTTTTTAGATTAGCTTCTTGAACGCCTCTTCGGCCTTCTTTAAGCTCTCCTCAGTACCCACCAAGTAGATGTATTGGTTGTTTTTCTCGCTCGTGCGAGGCACCGTAATGAACGCACCCGTGCTCTTTCTGATCTGGTTGACCTTACGTCCCTGAGGTCCAATGACCTTTGGAAAGTGGTTCGCGGGGGTGCTGGAATAGAACCATGCGGCGCGATCTGCAAGCTTTGCACGCTCTAATTGCTCGGCAATAAGCACGGCGGCCCTAGCTGTGGCTTCTTTTTCTCCAATTAATCTCCATGGAATCACAGTATCGCTGTTTGCATCCTCCACTGGTTCGCCAATGGTGAACTTGGTGCCGGACTCTCCTGTAGCCTCCTCTGGAGGGGTGGCAATTGCGGCGTTGGACAAGGTGGAGGCCTTTCTTGTGAGGTTTCCGTGTGCAACTTCCACATCGAGTTCGCTTCTCAATGTCTTGAAGAATGCGCCTCTGTCAGAAACCAAAGAGTGGTATGCTGCTGGGATGTCAATGGACTCGTTCCAGTTGTCCTTGGTGGTTTCTTCCAACTTGGCCTTCAATTTCTCAATATTTTCTGGCAATCCAACCAACTTGATCACTGTGGCTGGGTCATTAGGTCTTGGAATATTGATCTGTACATTGAACTCGTCCTGCAAGGCGTGGCGGATGGAGCCCCCCGGTCCAACAATAAGCTTGTGCTTTTCCTTGGCCAAGTCGAACTCCTCGCTAACAGAAGCCTCCTTTTCTGCAATAATCTCCTTAATTTGATAGACAATGCTATCAACAATCTTCTTGTCTCCCTGACAAACAACCTCGTCAGAGTCGGACCCTTCGTTAGGAATCGTCAACAATCTGGCATATTGTTGTCTGGACAATGAATCTCCACCTGCCTTCTCAATCATCTTTCTCATGACCGAACCGCTTGTTCCAACCAAGTCACGGTGGTACTTAGGAGCGACATTGATTGTAACGGAAACATAGTTCTCTGCTTCAGCCACAAGCTCATTAATTTTCTGGGTAGCCTCCTTCAAAGCCGATTTAGATCCGGTCAACTCGACTTCGGCGTATCCAAGCTCCTCTTCTTCCTCTCTATTTCTGCTGAATCTGTATTCAACACCAGTACCGTCGGCGATGTCATTGATGGTTTCACCCTTTCTACCAATAACCTTGGCAATTGCCTTCACAGGAATCTTGATGGTGGACTTGAATCCGTTCTCCTGTTCGAACTGGTACAACTCCTTCAATTCTTCCACGGCCTTGGCCACGTTCTTAGAAGGTCCTCTGATAGTAACCTCATCCTTATTCTTTGGGGCATCAGCAAAGCCGCTGTTGTTTTCAGATGGGAAACGGATCTTGACATTGTATTTATCCTCCAATCTGTGGATGAAGGAGAAGTTTGAACCCACGATTCTTCTGTGGTATTGGTTCTCGATTCTCAACCTGACAATTGTGTCGTCAGCGAATCTCTTAGCCAACTTGTTGATGGCCTCCTTTGCGGCCTCTGCGTTTCTCTTGATACCAGCGACAGAGATCTCAGTCTTGAGAGATTTATCGGTGACTTCCTCGCCTCTGGCCTCGCCGGCTACATCAATGTTGACGCCATACTCGTTTCTGAAAGCGTTCAAGTTGGCTCCACCCTTACCGATGATTCTAGACAACACAAAGGTTGGAACCTCCAAGGTAGCAACGTAACCACCAGTGGCCTTGTATTCCTCGGCCTCGGCCAAAATGGAGCTGATGTCCTTGACAACAGCAGCAACCTCAGACTTAAGACCGTGAACAAGAACTTCATCGTTAGAAGCACCGGAGCCGTTAGAGTGCAACTTGACAATAACCGAGTCTGGTTCCACGGCAGCCAAGATGCACTTCAAAGTGGTATTACTTGGGCCGGAGATGTACTTTTGTTCACCAGATGCGACCGTCAACACCACAGTATCCAAGGAGGCCTGAGACTCTCTCAAATTGTCAAGAGCCTTGTTGGCGGCTTCCAAGACGTCAGAGGAAGTGTCTTCGAAGTCGTCAAAGTCATCGCCGCTTTCCTTTTCAGCAACGTCAAACAAGACAATCTTATCGTTGAGAATGACGTACTGGGTGGTTTCAACGGCATCAAGAACTTCTGGAACCTTAGGAATGAAGAAAGTTTCGATATCAGTGACCACCTTGGCCTGGGATGGAGTGATGTTGTTGACAGCTGAGACAATGCTTCTTCTGGCACCCTTGGCCTTCTCGGCATCGTCGTTCTTCACCACAATCTCAATTGGAAGAGAATTCTGGGTCTGGTCGACTAAAAAGTCCAAAGATGGCGGGTTGATCACCACCTCGTGCTCGGAGGCAATGTTGGAGAAAGTGCCGTTCTTGGTCAACAAAGCAGCAATGGCTCTGACGTGTTCCAAGTCACCCTTGTGAGCCTTGCCCATGTCCAACACTTCAACCTTGTACTGGGAAGTGGTCTTTCTGGCCTTCTCCTGTGCATTGGCGATCTTCTTAGCCTCACCAATGAACTTGACATCAGTCTCACCTTCCTCAGGCAACTTGATCAAGACGTCATCCTCCTCCAAAAGGAGGTCAATTGGCAAGAACTGGTGCTTAACCTTAGGGATAGGAACGCTCTCAATGACAAGCTTAGACTCCAAGAGGGCAACGATATCCTTGATCTGGTCTCTGATCTCCAAGGCAGCTTCTCTGTCTCCAGAAATGATAATGGACTTAGACGAAGAGTAGTATGGTGGAACAGAAATTTCAACATCAGGGTAGGTGTCAATGACCTTCGCAATGGCCTTTGTGACAAATGGCTTGACAAAGTCATCAACAACAACCTTAATCAGCAAATTCTTGGTCTCTTCCTTAACGATAGCCATGATCTGAGCCTTGGCGCCCTTAACGCCTTCGGCTTCACCTTCAATGGTCACTGGCACGGTCAGAGAATAGATATCGTCTTCGTCTTCGACCTCAGGCGAACCCGAGCCGTCCACATTTCCAATGTCGATCTTGACCTCGTTCTCCAGAATAATTGGCTTCAAGTTACGACCTTGGGCACCGATGACTTTCGATCTCACTTTGGCAGGAATGTTGAACGTCAATGTCACCGGCTTGGTCAACTTCTTGATAACAAATTTCTTGGCAAGCTTGACCTGGTCAGGCTTACCGGTGATCAAAAACGTTCTCTTCTTGGTGTGCTGCGAAGTGGTGCACTCAATGTTGGCCTTGGTGGTGGACTTGATGGAGGTCAAAATCTTGATAAATTCTGGTCTGGCCACATTCAACTGATCTTCGGCGTCCAAGGAGAAAGCCTCCTGAATGGTGGAAGCCTTGAACTTGGAAGTTCCAGTGGCAGCCCTAGTGACCGGAGCAGCAAGAGACGAAGCGGCAGAAACAGGAGTAGCAGCGTTGGGGCCCCAGGAAGTGGAGGAACCCGAAGCAGGAGTAGAAGCTCTAGAGCCTCCACCCAAAACAGGGAAAGCATTCTCATCCTTCAAGGAGCGGGTCAGCGAAGGTTCTGGAGAGGCAGCAGCGGCAGACTCGGTATATTCCGGCTCCAAGTAGGTGCCGTTTACACGAGCAGCGATAATTTCAGCAGGAGTAGCCATTACTTGAGGACAGGAAGCAGACAAAGGGCAATGCTTAGTAAGCAGAGGGAGGGGAAGAGATTCAACGGGGTTTGGGGCAAGATACTTCCTGAGGGGACGAGAGAAGTCTTGCGGTTAGGTGTGGAGAATAAGAATAGTGTGGTGGAAAATTGTCAGGTTAATGGCCGGTAGTTCCTGCAGGCGGCGATTAGACGCCACGTCACGCTCGCAACCGGAGTCCTGATACAGGCATAATGGAGATCTCCACTAGCTTTGGTGGGTAAGAACTGGGGGGTCTGGATTTCAATTGGCATGTAGATTAGCCTTGAAGGTAATTTATGTTTGTGTTTTTTATTCCCTTTCTGAAGAAGGATTTTCGTTTCTGAGCTGAAATGGGATAGTAGATTCTGATGTTGTGGAGTGGAACAGTAGACAAATTGTCGATCATTTGATATTCTCAGATTGGATCGATTGTGGGTCTCAGCTAGATATTTTGCTGATTTGATTGCGATTGGTAGGCCTCAGGTTGACATTATTTCATGTTGATGTTGGAACTCAGTGGGTTGGTTCAATTGGGGTTGTGCAATCGTGCTCGTTGCAAGGGTTCAAAGCATTCGGCAATTCTCATGGTTTCTGCTTCACAGTATTCTCATTCATGGATCTCAATATTCACAGAAGCAAAGACTAAAGGGTCTCATACAACACCTCATGCAACCTGTAGTCCTCGTTCACCTCGTCAATGTACTTCCAGTCGCCAATAAAATCATCGCCCCTCACAACTCCGGGCAACGTCTTTCCTTGAGCATATCTTCTCCAGAGCTTCTTTGCATCCTCATCTGTACCCAAGTCTCTGTACTCAAACTTGATTCCATTACCTTGTAGAATGGTTGCTAAACGGTTAGTTCTTTGAATGATCTGCATTCCTCCGGCAAGAGACGTGAAGAGGTATATCGGTAAGCTCTGTAAGTGCTTACGCAATTCTTCTGGGGACACTTCGAAATCTTCCTCTTCAACAGGAGCGGCTTGAGCGCTGATGGGTTCTTCTGGTTCCTTGGGTTTGATTTCTGCTTCTTTGTAGTCGATATCTTTGGCGGCTGCTTCAGGCTCTTGGGCTGTAACTTCTGGTTCCTTTGCTTCTGCTTCGACTCTGGGATCCAATTCGGTATCAACTTTGGAAGGAATCTCCTTAACCTCAGTTTCCTTGTCATCGGTCTCCTGTTCGACAGTCTCGGTTAGATCTGTATTCGAAGTACGCTTGATATTGAGAGGTAATACTTCCTCTTCATTTTCATACGTTGCATCGATGGTGTCTTCAGCGGTGACGGATTCAAGCTTTGCCGATACCGCCGAGGTGTCAACAGCCGAAACTGCAGCAGACTTTGCTTCCACTGTAAATGGAGCAGCCTTAGGAATTTCAGAGTCAGCGGCCTCGGCCAATACGTCTTTGCTAGGTTCTTCATTGGTGCTGGGCTTAACTTCCAATAATTCGTCAACAACCTCGACTTCAGGATCCTCAATTGAATCCTCCTTCTCTGCTTTCTCCTCGTTGACCTCGTCCTCGACTGAATCCAGCACCTCTTCGGCGTCATCGTTTGTAATCGCAGATTCTTCATCCTCTGTATCACTTTTGACTTTCGATGTATCCTTCGACTCTATGAGACTTGTGTCCTCAGCTGATTCAACAACCTCAGAGGTCTCAGGAGATACAACAGCATCAGAAGCTTCCACAGTCTCGGATGCTTCAACAGCCTCAGTGGTTTCAGCGGATTCACTAACCTCAGAAAGCTCAACAGCTTCAAAAGACTTAGAATCCAGCGTCTTCACTTTCGTAGCCTCAAGAGCCTTGAGAGAATCAAGAATCTTAGATTCAAAGTGCTTGGATATGGCACCATCATCATCAATTGGGTCCTCTGTTTTGGATTCGCCGTATTCACTCTTCTTTACCTCATCTAACTTGATATCTTTTGCCGTCACAAGAGGCGCCTCCTCCGCAACAAGTTGCTCGTGGGCCTCCTGAACCTTCACCTCAGCCAGAACATCAACCGCATCCTGTGTCTCCTCAATATCCTCTTCCGTCTCTGCCTCAACAATTTCTTCAACATACTCACTTGACTTTGAGGCCTCTCCAGCCGCCTCTTTGTCCACTTTAATATCCTCAGCAGAGAGAACCGGCGCCTCCTCTGCGATTAACTGCTCTTTAGTCTCAGTAACTTTTTTTTCGGCAGGAACATCATTGACTAATTTTTTTAACGACAGTGACTCGAATCCCTTGGGATTCTTCAAAACCTTGTCCACCATAGCATCCAACCCCGACATCTGGTCGTATGGGTCATCCGATACAAGTGCACCCTCGCGGGCCAATTCCTCTGGATTGGAATCGTTTTTCTCGTTTAAGAGAGACCCGTCCTTTGGAAACCTCGATTGAGGCTGTCTGGATCTGGAACGAGAGATTGACCGCAAGTAGTTGGTAGACGCCTGCGAGCGCATAGAGTACAAGTTGAGATCATTCAATCTTTCGCTTGGCGCATCAACATTGAAGTTCGTGTAGTCACCCGTCGTCACCAACGATGGATCTCTGGTAATATTCTCGCTGTGGTAGTCACGCACCTCCTGGGCCTCCGCAGCGGCAATTGAGTCTCCCATCGTTGGTCTCGACTGTCTGGACCGTCTGTCGTTGTCGTTTACTACTTCCTCCACCGCCAATCCAGCAGGAAGTTCGTATTTTACGGGAGCCTCCTCGTGAGTGCTCTTGTAGGAATCACCACGGGCCAAATGAGGCTTGTTGACGGACCTGGAACGCGAGGCAGAGCGCGATCTCGCATCCACTGAAGGCAAACGGCCAGCTCTAGATCTGCTGGGCGATCTCTCGTCGCGGGGAAAGTAAGGCGTGTGCAACGAATCCGAGTTGGCGATTCTTGCTCCATCTGACTTCTCTACAGCAAACACGGGGTTCTTTTTCGCAGCAGCCACCTTCACGCTCTTAGGAATCCGCTCGCTGGCCGCATAGTTGATGGTGCTCTTGGCGATCTCTCTGTCGTTGGAGGAAGGCAACTTTCTCAAATCATAAGACTTGACCAGATCCAACAACTCCGAGTGGTCGGAGATCTGGTGCTCAAGCTGGTACTCCGACAAGTTGGGTGCCGAGTAGTTGTCTGTGGCGTAGAGGGAGTCGCCGGCGGCCTCGCCAGAACCCACATTGCTGTCGGAAAACTCCGGCTCTCCAGAAGCAACCTCGGAGTCCACTGGCGACAAAACGGCCGAACCGGGGGAGTCCTCCTTGTGCTGCACAGAATGGGCAAGGGGCGAAGTGCCTTTGGCAGCCAGTCCGGCAGCGTTGGAGGACTCAGAGACTGAGGATTTGGCCAAGTACCTAGCATCGTTCTTGACGATGCCCTTGTCGTCCAAAAACCGGTCAAAATCCTCCTCGGAGCCCAAGAGGGCGCCCTCGCTGATCAAGTCGTCCAAAGAAGCGCCAATTGACGAGTTCAAGATGGAGTGTTTGCAAGGCATTGACTTCTTTCCAGTGTATTTCTCTGGGTGGATGTAGTTTTGGTGGGCGGAGTCGTCGGCGGATCTCAACGAAGATCCCACGAGCGAAGGAGACTCCAAGCGTTCTGCTTTTTCCAATTGTTCTTCGAAATCCATGGGGAAGTGGCTTACTTGGGAAGAAGTTGGAATTAGTTGGAAAGAATTTGGTGATCTGTGCGTAAGTTATGGGGTAGGACTAACGGAGCTGGCCGAGTGCAGGAATGAATGTCAGCCGTTATGTATGGACAATGGAGGGAATATGGGAGGAAACAGGGAAGGTGGTGGTTTTTCGAATTAGTGGAAAGGATTAGGGGGTATCATTTGGGCTGGGTGGTTTGTCTTTCGAAATTTGCAAATTCTTTCTGTTTTCATCCTGCCGTTGTGATGTGGCCTCAACTAGTGAATTGCTGGTGGTGCAGATAACCACCGATGTACGCCGGCAACGAAAAAGACGGCAAGTTCCGGCACAGCAGACGATGAGCTAGTGTATGTGCTAGAGAAAATAGATCGAGATCCACAAGACAAATTGTATGAGACATTAGTTAATGACAAGTGTGGATATGGGGAACCTGGGAGGTTATGGCTCATGATATTGTACTGAGACGCGCATAGCCTATTGGAGTAACGACCTTGAATGGAGAAGCAGAGGAAGAGAGAGGAAGGAGAAGTTGGGGAAATCAGAGGGAAAATTGGATATCAAAGAAAAATCAAAGGAAAACCAAAGAAAATCAATCAAGATCAAAGGAGAACAAAAGGAATAGTAAAGGAAGGCCCTCTGCAAAAGAAAAATGACTGACACTCCACTGACATCGTCTGGATTCTCACCGTTTTATGCACACTGAGGATGTCATTCATGTCGAGATCCACTCCGAATGTAGAATTGACCAATCGGGATACCGTGACGCCGTGACCAATTCCGAGCGATTCCACCACCATTTCAACCCGATCGCCACACCTCTCCCACCGAACGATTGCTAATTGGCACATTTTGTTGGATGCTACTTGTGGTTGTTGGCTGGGTCACGTGACCCAGCCCCCCACTCCTCTCCACTTCTCGCCTCTACTTGCTCGTAGAATCAATCAAGAAAACAAATTTGCCAATCAGCCCATAATACACCTCCCAACTCACTTCTTTTACTAATATCAGGTCAAAAAACCGTGCATTCCATAGCCCTTAGTCACCGCCAGTACACCCCAAAAGCAAAAAGAAATGCGAAAAAAAGAAACCCGCACCCTCGGTTACCTCTGATTAAGATATAGCTATCTCCTACTCCAGGCTCATCTGCCAATACCCCCAAAAACAAATTTCTTCACCCTAGTCGACCTTGAGCTTGCACATTCCCGTTTCTGTTGCAATCTCCCCCACAAAAATTCTTCTAGTGTGTGTTACTCCCCCACTTCTTCTTGTGGAGCTATTACAAATCAACATCCCCAAACCCATCTGAAATGAGCTCAAAGTCGGCGGCAGCTATCTTGCAGCGGCAATACAGAGACCTCACAGACCCCAAAAAGGGCATCCCCAGCTTCCACATCGAGCTCGATGACGACAATATCTTTTTGTGGAACATTGGCATCATGGTGCTCAACAAAGACTCCATGTACCACGGCGGCTACTTCAAGGGCCAAATGAGATTCCCGGCCGATTTCCCATTTTCTCCTCCAACCTTCCGATTCACCCCGGCCATCTACCACCCCAACGTGTACCGTGACGGCCGGTTGTGCATTTCCATTCTCCACCAAGGAGGAGACCCCACTCTGGACGAGCCAGACAGCGAGACATGGTCGCCGGCGCAGACAGTAGAGAGTGTTTTGATCTCCATCGTGTCGCTTTTGGAGGATCCCAACGTCAACTCGCCCGCCAACATCGACGCCTCGGTGGAGTTGCGGAAGAACCCCGACGCTTATAAGAAGAAGGTGTTGCAGGAAGTACAGAGGTCGAAGGCCGATATCCCGGAGGGGTTTGTTATTCCTGAGAGTGAGGTGCATGCCTACGGAGGCGCTGATGCCGGCAACAAGGAGCTTGAGCAGGAGCCTGTGGATGAGGATTTCTGGTACGACAGCGACGAGGAGAGTTTTGATGAGGAGAGTTTGATGGACGACATCGAGGACGAGGAGGATGATGTGGAGGAAGAGGAAGATAGCGACGTGGACATGAAGTGAGGAGAGAATGGTGAAGTGGAAGTGAGGAGAGAATGGTGAAGAGGAAGTAACTGGTTGTGGTGAACAGAAACGGAAGACACTCACAGCAAATTCTGATCTCTGGTGACCTGTTGCTGCTGTCCCCAGTCGCTCTCGTGCTACGACTCCTACTATCTACCTCACCATCTAGAACCTCAGATAACGACATCTGCATCCACCATGCTATTTCGTATGGTGGCACTCTTCTTCGTGTATCTTGTATTGTTTTGCATAATAGCATCCTAATTAATGTATTGTTTAGCATTGTATAAATTGTTTAGCATGCTGTGTATTGCTCAGCATCCTATAAATTGTTTAGCAGACTAATGTATTGCTCAGCATCCTAATGCGACATGTAGCCACGGAGTCCCTCTGCTAATGCCTCGGTAACCAGGTCAAGTCTCACTTTGGCCAACCCATCGGAGTATTCTCCATTATAGAACAACACAACAAACATGTCGTTGTGATAGTTTTCCGGGTCATTCTCCGACGTGGTAAACTTTCTGACCATTACACGTAGACTTCCGTCCAAATCGAGAAGGGTCCAGTTGTCGACGTTTTCGTCACCACATTTTGGTTGCTGATGGAACGAGTTAATGGCCAAAAGCGAATATACTCGCAAGTTGTCTGCGGTAACTATAGAATCAGCAGCATGAGTGGATGTTACGGTGGTCAAAGGTAGACCTTTTGCGGAGAGAAGAGAAACGGAAATTGGGCCGGTGGAGGATTTGTCTCCGACCACTTGGGAGAGAACTTGAGACACCTGCTTGGATTGCAACATGTATGAGGGAAGTGGAAACTGTGGAAATATGTAAATGGGAGAAAGCTAGATTAAGGTGGGAGGTTTGACCTGAGACTTGAGTTCTGATAGTAAGTATAGGTGCAGTCTAGAATGGAGAGGATATTATGACACATGGCAAAGTTGCAGGAAAATAGGAAGAATAGGAATAGATTGAAGGTGTTGAATATTTGCAAGTACTAGACTTCAAAGTGGATGTAGGCTGCATTATTGGTGAACGGTTTGGTGGAAATTTTTGAACACTATTGACGGAGCATTGTGTAGTAGAATGATCGATGAAGAATGTGATGGAAATAGAAAGAAGGAGGTATGATTTTTATAACAAGCTATTTCTTGTAAGTTTACTAGAGGTTTTGTCTAAGTTTCCATTTGTGGAGAGTGAATCGTGAATTTTTGTGGAAGAGTGTTTTTATGATGAACGTTCATTTCGCAGCCAGAGAGTGAAATCAGAGAAACTTTACCAACATTGGGAGAGAAATGTAGTAGAATGAAAGACTGAGAAGTAAAAAATAAGAGAATTAACAAAATAAAAAAAGAACAAGGACAGAATAGGAGAGAGCACTAGTTAAAACTGAACATCAGGGTAGACATTCTGATTAGGAGAAGGATGATGGTATTCTTCAATTGCACTAAGTTTCTAACGGAAAGAATTGAACGTCTGAGCATCATAGTAAGGAAACAGATAGAAGTATGTTTTAGCTTCTGTAAGTAAGAGATTCTTGCTGTAAGCACTCCTTGGCTAGGGTCGTGGATTGCAGCCATTTACTCTACTATTCGACGATGTAGGTGCCGCCTGAGAAGTAACATTTCATTACTAGCAATTCTTCTTAAATTAAACATGAAAATAAGACTGATAGATAATCAAATAACCGAGAAACACTAGTTGATTTGTTGCCTTTGCTCATTTAGCCTCGAAACTAGATAACTACCACAAATTTGTTCTGTTGCTAGCTCAACTCGCTACCAATCTTCTTGCCAAGTAAAATAATCAGAAGTGAAGAAATGTGATCAAAAGAGATCAGAGGTGATCAAAAGAGGTCAGAGGTGATCAAAAGAGATCAGACGAGATCAGAAGCTATTGTCAACATTTTTGGCCCAACAGGTAATATGAGACTGTGTCTACGTTTGTGGACTAGAGTGACTGATATTCTCGAGAGCCAGACCCATTGTCCAACGAAAGAACCACCAAATTTCACCCCGTTCCTGCACACCATTGTAATAAACACATAATTACAGCGACGTCAGCGGAAATAACAGCCTCAACCCCATCAAAGCCTCCATTTCTACCACAAATGGCATTTTTCACAACATGACAATTCTCACCACAAGCATTCCCATAGGTTTCCAACTTACATTCACAAAGCTAAGACTCAAAAGCTCTGAAATCCCCTAAAAGGCAAAAAGTTCAAACCTCTCCCTCAGTTCCCGTACCTTTCCACCAGATTATCCTCTGGTTGGTAGTGCACCTGGCGGTCCTACTACCCTCTCTGTCTGCACTCCCAACGCGAGATCCTCATTCTACCGTGTCTCTTTACCAAAAACATCTACATTTTCACCAGAATTGGCCAAAGAACTTCGTACCAATCACGGCACCTCCAAATTTGCATTCACAAATCCAATTATGCATCATGGACCACAATAGAAAAAAGTTAGCAAGACGGCTTCCCTTAACAGAAACGAGCACCAACTTGCCGCTGCCTATTCTCAAAAGGGCTAAGCTCAAACCTTCAGGCTTGGACAAGGAGCACAATAAGGAAAATCGCACCGATGGCGAAAAGGAGAAGGTATTGCGGCCCGACGGCGACAATGACGAAGGGGAAGAAAAGACTGAGAAATCCGATAAAACGAAATCTGCGAGATTAGTGGGCGAAGAATTGAAGAGCTGGCAGACGTCGTGGCGGAAAATAATGCGTGAATCCGTTGTGTACTTCGACACGCAAGGCTGCGACACCAGCAACCAATCACAGCATCAGGAACAAAAGCGAGCTCAACGAGCCTTGAAGCTGGTGGGATGTGATATTGTACCTTTTTACGACCGAGACGTCACAATTATTGTAAGTAGACGCCCGTTTCATAGCACCAAAGTGTATGCGGCCAACGACATCTTCAACGATGCGGTGAACCTCAAGATTAAGGTGTGGGACTACGACAAGGTGTTTCGGTTTCTAAAGAACTTGGGGGTTTCGGGAAATGCCGCCAGCGAGCGCAGCGGCAACTTGTTGCACCTCTTGAAGGAAGAGAAAATCTTTGGCTCCACCGACAGAGACCCCCACGCTCGACGCGACGACTTGTATTACTTGGAGAAGAACTTCTTGTACGTGTACGATCTCTCGCAGGCGGTGCGGCCCATCGCCGTGCGAGAATGGCTGAGCAACTCGTTTCCATCGTTTTACATGACCCTAGATGGAAAGTGCCCGTTTATCCCCGACACTTCCGATAATCTGGACCGGAAGAAGTTGCGGCGCCAGCAGAAGTTTGAATCTACAAAGGAGTACCGTGAACTCCTCAAAAAAGTATCTAATGACATCATCAACATGACCAAGGACGGCTTGACTGGCGAGTCAGCCTTTAATGAGACAAGCACCAGCACTGATGTGGTGGATCATGACGAAGACAAGACCCAGGAGTCTGAGTATGGCGCCAATGACACCATTGCCGAGCAAAAGACATCAAGCGACAACAAGTTGGTATCGCCGTATGACTTCAAAGCACCCGGGTTGATGAGAAACTCGTCGGTGTTTCCTCCAGGGAATAACTCCACCTCGAAGTTTTACGATGTGGCTGCCTCAGGGTACAACGGCGCGTCTAACGCCATGCAATACTCGATGGACTCGGCATTGAATAGCGCTGCGCAGCAGCAGGTAGCGCAGGGCAATGGCTTGGGTCCCGCTGTATCTCAGGTTCCGTCCAAGAACATCAACAACTTGAAACGACGCATTTTCATGAAGCGGCAGTTACAGACAGAAGCCAGGGAGCGCGAGAAGGAGTATAAACCAGGCTACTGTGAGAACTGCCGTGTCAAGTACGACCATTTTGACGACCACATTGTCTCCAACCGCCACCGCAACTTTGCATGCAACGACAAAAACTTCAAGGAAATTGACGAGCTCATTGCTACCTTGAATGAAAGCAAGTCGATGGGCTACGTGTCATCCAACGGCGACTTCAGCTTTGCCAACTAGACAGCTGATTTGCCGCTCGCATGCTGCGCATGCCGCACGCATTTTCTACATTTCATGGTAGGTTTATCATAATTAGCATTCCCAGAAGTGTACATGTAGTTAGTGTGCGACATCTTCACCAGATTTTCTTAGGCCCACAATCATCAATGTTCACCCGGATAAACCCAGCACAAGCGTGCATGTGGCGACGTTGGTATGCTCTGAGTCTAAGGAACTTGCCTAGGGTGAACAGCACTCCAAAATCCCTGGGTTCAAATAATGCTCTGGGAGAAAAACGGCCAAATCGATTCGCAGATATGTATCTGAAGAAATCGGGCCACCAATTCAAGCCATCAAAGCTTCACCAGGGCAGAAAGCAGAACCAAATGAAAGATGATTTGCCTCTCCCCAAGGCAGTGTCGCTGGATTCCGTAGAAGTCCTGAAGGAGGCCCAGTATGAGCAGTATTCCAAGATTAGACAGAGATTGAACGAGAAGAGCAAACAGCAGCATAAACAAAAGCAAACGAATGGCCATAAGGGTGATAAGACCCAGAAGCAAGAGAATCGCAGCAACAAGGCGGAGAATATCAAGATAAGCATTCCTACTTTCGTCACAGTGTCCAATTTATCTACAATCATGAATGTGCCATTGAATACACTTTTGAGTAAGTTGGAGACGCTTGGATTTGAAGGAATGACCCATAACTATATTTTGGATAAGGAGAATGCATCGCTTATTGCCGATGAGTTTGGTTTTGATGTGACCATGAGTGATGAAACTGGACTTGATCTCTTCCCAGCACCGGAGAATGGAGTAAGGAAACCCAGACCACCGGTTGTGACGATCATGGGCCATGTGGACCACGGAAAGACTACCATTCTCGACTATTTGCGGAAATCTTCCATCGTGCAAGGCGAGTTCGGAGGAATCACTCAACACATTGGTGCATTTTCCGTGGTGACACCAATCTCGAAGAAGAAAATCACCTTTTTGGATACCCCCGGTCACGCAGCCTTTTTGAGCATGAGAGAAAGAGGAGCCATTGTTACTGATATAATTATTTTGGTTGTTGCAGCGGACGATTCGGTGATGCCTCAGACTATTGAAGCTATTAAGCACGCAAAGAAGTCGGGAGTGCCCGTCATTGTCGCTATCAATAAGTGTGATAAACACGGCATAAATATCCAGAAAGTTCTTGGAGATCTTGCCAGAAACGACATCGATATCGAAGACTATGGTGGAGAAACCCAGACAGTTCAAGTCAGTGGTAAAACTGGAATGAACATGGACAAGCTTGAGGAGGCGGTGATCACTTTGAGTGAACTTAGTGAGTTCAAGGCGGAAGAAACGGGCATTCCTGCCGAAGGGTGGATCATCGAGTCCGAGATGATAAAGGGTTTAGGTAACGTGTCCACCATTTTGGTCAGAAGAGGCACTGTGAAGGTCGGAAGCTTTTTGGTGGCTGGAACTACCTACTGTAAAGTTAGAGGCATGAAGGATGAGAGAGGAAAGCCTCTCAAGCAGGCTGGACCCTCGACTCCAGTACAGATTTGGGGGTGGAAGGAACTTCCCCATGCTGGAGACCAGGTATTGGAAGCCAAATCCGAGCAGATTTGCAGAAAAGTGATCCAGAACAGAGAGAGCCGCAGAAAGCAGATCCAGGCCGCAAAAGATATCGAGACAATCAATGAAAAGAGGCAGGAAGAAGTGAAGGAGTTGCAGAGACAGGAGAGAATCAACGAGCTCAAAATGGCGGGCTTGGATCCTTCAGAATTGATGGCAGAGGACAGCGAAGGCTCTAATCAGGAGAAAGTCAAGTACATTATCAGAAGTGACGTTTTCGGATCTGCAGAAGCCATCAAGGAGAGCATTGATGGATTGGGAAATGAAGAAGTCAAGGCAGTGGTTATTTCACACGAAGCAGGTGCACCCACGGAGTCTGATTTGGATACTGCTGGTGCCCTTGGTGCCAAGATCTTGTGCTTCAACGCGAAGATCCCCAAGGGAGTCCAGAGCAAAGCGGACAAGTTGGGGGTTCAAATCAACGAACACAACATTATCTACCGGTTGATTGAAGAAGTCACGCAAGAGCTTACGGCGAAGTTGAAGCCACACATTGAGATCAAGGTCTTATCTGAGATTGAACTCCGGAGCGTTTTCAAGATTACTGCCAAGAACAAGTCCACCATCAAGATTGGTGGATGTAAGGTGATGACAGGAACGTTGAAGAGAGCATCTAAGGTGAGAGTATTGAGAAAGGGAGAGATTGTCTATACTGGAACTCTTTCGTCGTTGAAACATGTGAAACAGGACATTTCTGAGGCTGCTAAGGGCTTGGAATGTGGAATTGCCTTTGAGCATTGGGATAAGTTTGAAGAGGGCGACGTGGTGGAAGCGTATGAGGAGATTGAGGTTCCTCGTTACTTGTAAATATGTAAATAGAAACTAAATAAGAAGGGATAGAGGAACGAAATGGGAGGAAAAATATATTAAACAATGACGATTTGGACATAATGCATATTCCCAAATGTTCACTTCCATCATCTCATCTCTTCTATACTGCACTTGAACTCACTATTCCATCTCGCATCTTCAACAAATTCTTATTCTGGTCACCATGTCTAGCCACGACGAGTACTCATCAGATGAAGAAGAATTGTTCGAGAACAAATCCGAAGTCTACTTGGGATTCACCGATGTAGCCTTTGAAGAAGAAGATGATGAACCAACCATCGAAGATACATTCATTGGAGGACAGCCAATTTGGCTCCATCCCGACTCACATCCACTGGAAAAAGACCTTCAGTGCAGCAATTGCCATAAGCCAATGGCTCTTTTGCTACAGGCGTTTGCTCCTCTTGACGATAAGCCGTACGACCGAGTGATTTACATTTTTGGGTGCAAAAACTCTGCACAATGTTCCAAGCAGAAGGGATCAGTTAAAGCGTTTAGAGGCGTTAATAAGAACCCTGAGCGGATAGCAGAAATCGAGGCAGAGCAAGCAGAAGTGGCCCAGAAGCTTCTTGACGAGAAACTCCGACTTGAAGACAAGAAGAAGTTGCAGATCGAAATGACCAAGGATCTTTTTGATGCGACGAAGCCTACAGCGAATCTGTTTAGCGAGTCCAGCAATCCATTTGGAAGCTCCAATCCGTTTGCAAATCCGTTTGGTCAGACTCCGGAGCCCAAGAAGGAAGAGCCAAGGGAGGAGCCAAAGGAAGAACCAAAGGAAGAATCACAGAGCACATTGAGTTATGCAGAGGCTACGAAACCAAAAAAAAAGTCTTCACCTGTCCCAAAGACCACTATCAAGCTCCCAGAATACCCTGGCTTTTTCGTCTTTACCGAGCAGGAGAAGTTCAAGAAGATTACTCTCGAGCCAGAGTTGGAGAAGTACAAGCATTTGATCGACAAGATGGACCCCGAAGAATCCAAGGAACGCAGGATGTCTAATTCGTCGGGAACCGGCCTGTCGAGTGTGTTGAGTCTGCAGAACCAAAAGATCTCCAACATGTTGAACGATACATACTTCGAGAACTTTTCAAATGTGGTCAACCACAACTCGTCGCAGGTTCTTCGTTATGACTTGGGGGGCAAACCACTCCTTTACAGTGGACGAGACGGCGTTGCCAAAACGTTCAACAATAGCACATTGCCCGATCCAGCCTACAACCCTTCATCGCATCGCCAGTTCGAGCTCCAGCTCATGCCCAAGGCTATCATTGACTTGGAGGAGCATGAGAACAAATCGATTGTGGACATTTTGAATGGGATGTCATGGGGAACCATCATTGTGGCTACAGACGTCGAGGATTTTGTTCCCCAGCTAGATGAGAACCATATTGGGTATATCCAGGAGTACTGTGGAGTGCAATGGGAAGAGAGTGTTTGAGGGAGAGGAGTTACGTAAGAGATGAAGAAATACAATTGAGTGAATGTAGATGAATGCAATGGGTAGTGAAGAACCATTTGGATCATATCAGTAAAGGATGTAGGATGCTCTTTCAAATGTTCTCTTGAATATCTTTAAAATCTTTAAATTCTTCTCTTCTAAGTATTCTCAAACATTCTCTCGAATCTTTCCTTCTACGACCGTAGAGAATGCTGGGAGTTAACCACCGTGCATGTGGGCACGAATCGAAAAACTGAAGATCAGGCACGGAAGGGACAAAGTTAGACAGAGGAATGCACAATTACGCAACAATCTGGACCTCAGCCAGATCAATGATTCGTCGACTTCTTTTCGATTCCTTGCATTTGGGCCAGATCATGGCTTAACCAAGGTCGATTTCATCGATTTCCTTGATTTCATTTAGAACTGAACTTCATGTCTGGCAATTTTTTCGACGTCATATGATAAGTCATTTTCGCAACCCAACTCTCAGTTTTTCTTGCCTAAACACTTCCCACATCACACCACTACTCAACTCTCCACTATACCCATACAACTTTGCATACCATAACCCCAAGTTCCTATGACAAAACCTCAAAAACGAACTTCACCCCTTCCCACTATATTTAACATCTCACCGGGATTCCCACCCAACACAAGGGAAGTTCGCAACCACAAACCAAGCCATCATATACAGGTAGAAGCCGGCACACATACTACAGTGAAGTCCTATGATGTAAGCGTGCAACCTCTAGGAAACTTAGAAAAAACTTTAAAAACACCCACTACTCGCTCTTCTGTGGCCCACGCCAAATGAGTAGACCAGATGACCTGTCTTCGTCCGACGAGGAAGACTATGCCCCTAGAATCAACGTGCCCAACGTCAATTTGGCTTCGATAAGAAAGAAGGACAAGGCCAAATCGAACTTCTCCAAGGCAAAGAAGAAGCTTACGCCGGCCAAGTCGGTGAAATTCCCCGATCAGACGGGCTACCGCGGCTCGCTCGTCAGCAACTCGTCCAATCTCTCGTCGTTGGTGACATCTGATGCAGATTCAGTCGCAGATAACTATTCGGCCCAAACTCCAGATGGCGCCCCACTTCCCAACTTTTCCTTCGATCCGCAATCGCAAAATGCCCACGAGAACAACTCCACGGACTCCGAAGGTTCCGACCACGACTCCGTACCCTATTCTACTAATCACTACGAAGTGGACTCTTCAGAAGATGAAGGACCACTCGGGAGCCACTACTCAAGACGGCTGCTGAAGTCGCTGCGATCTGTTCGCAATGAAATGGATATCGCCGATATCCGGCGGACCGAATCGGGATCGCAACTGCGTCGTTCTTCTGAATCGAGGATGGGTGGCATGCGGCTGATATTCCGGCGAATGTCGTTGGCCGACCAGGCAATGGATGACCCTGGTGCCCCTTCGCGTTCAGACACGTTTTTGGGCCGTGTGCTCAACTTCGGAGGCGGAGGGATGTCTGGCGGTGGAATGACTCCCGGAGCAAGTTGGAAAGGTGAAGATACCATCGACGAGGAGAAGGAGATAGGTGGCCCTGCGGAGGACCATCTGGTGGAGTTGAAGAACTTGAACTTTGCCGAGTTGAGCCAGGAAGCAAAGAATTTGATTCTGGCCCATGCCCCCGAAGCCAGGCCTCCACAAGAAACCCATGTAAAGTTCCATGAAGGTGAGGTTGACGGGCCCGGCGATTCTCAGATCGGACTACTTGAAGACAACGCTCACGAAGGCAGCTCTAGTGACCATGACCGTCACCGCTCAATAGCTACTTCCGATACTTCCGGCAGTTTCTACCAGCCCAATCCAGGGTTGCTCCGCGACGCCTTAGAAGATGACCTTCGAGACGACGATCTTTTTGATGAAGACGGATACGTTGCTCCCCCACAGCAGGTGCACGCAGGTGTGCTTTCCTCGTTGTTGAAGTTGTACCAGAACACTCAAGGGAATAAGTCAACCTCTACATTTTCCACCGGTACCACATTGGCTGACGAGCAGTACACATTTGATAGCGGATACAGTCTGAAGAACGTCAGCACTCACGACTTTACCCAGCTCAAGGCCTCTTTGAAGCAAGGGCCCAAGAAGTTGGCAGGAAAGTTCAAACATAAAGCCGCACATCTGGTTGAGGCAACTGCACCGGATTCAGACGACGAGTACGAAAAAGAAGGCTTGGATGGAGATGCGGCGAAATTACCCTCGTTCCAAAACGCCAAACCAAAGGTGCCTAGGTCGGAGAAGAACATGCCCCAGAAATTGAGTAAGAAGTTGAAGAAGCGTGAACAGAAGTTGCGTATTACCGTTCATATTGCCGATATCTTGCAAAGGCAGCGGTTTATCATCCGCATGTGCAGAGCGTTGATGATGTACGGAGCTCCAACCCATAGATTGGAGGAGTATATGGTGATGACTAGTCGTGTGCTTGAAATCGACGGCCAGTTTGTATATTTCCCCGGCACCATGATTGTTGCATTTGGCGATGCTGCTACCAGAACTTCCGAGGTGCACTTGGTAAGATGTGCACAAGGTCTTAATTTGTCGAAGTTGTCTGATACCCACAAGATTTACAAGGATGTGATTCATGATTTGGTGGGAGTGGAGCAGGCTAGCCACAAGTTGGAGGAGCTCATGAAAAGAAAGAATACCTTTCCTCCATGGCAATGTGTTCTCCTTTATGGATTGGGATCGGCTAGTGTGTGTACGTGGGGTTTTGGAGGTGGATGGCTAGATATTCCCGTGGCGTTCGGCGTTGGGCTTGTGATTGGGTACTTGCAGTTTTACGTATCCTCTATGTCGAATTTGTACTCGTCAGTGTTTGAGGTTACTGCGTCGATTGTGGTGTCTTTTCTATCCCGAGGAATTGGTTCGATCAAGGGAGGGAAACTCTTCTGTTTCGGAGCGATTGCTCAAGGTTCGCTTGCATTGATTTTACCTGGGTACATCATTTTGTGTGGGTCTCTAGAGTTGCAATCCAAGAATCTTGTGGCAGGTTCGGTGAGAATGTTCTATGCTATCATTTACTCATTGTTTTTGGGATTTGGAATTACTTTGGGCGCAGCCCTTTATGGATGGGTTGATTCGAAGGCCACTGATGCGGCAGTGTGCCCTGCGGACCACAGTCTTGACGACAAGTGGAGAATCTTGTTTGTTCCGTTGTTTTCACTTAGTCTCGGTTTGATCAACCAGGCCCGATGGCGCCAGACACCTGTCATGATTCTCATCTCATCCATTGCGTACATTGGAACATATTTTGCCGGCAAACATTTTTCCAACGTGACCGAATTCACGGCGGCCATCGGTGCGTTCATTATTGGTATTTTGGGTAACATGTATTCACGGATTGGAAAAGGAATGGCAGTGGCTGCCATGTTACCTGCTATCTTCGTGCAAGTTCCCTCCGGTATTGCTTCCAAGGGTTCGTTGTTGGCTGGTGTTGATACTGCCAACAAGATCACGAATTCGTCTTCTGCAGATCAGGTTTCGTCCGATATAAGCTCATTGAGTTTTGGTGCCACTATGGTGGAGGTGTCTATTGGTATTAGTGTGGGGTTGTTTGCGGCTGCAATCGTGGTGTATCCATTTGGAAAGAGGAGAACAGGTTTGTTTACATTGTAATCTGGCATTTAGATTAGATAGGAATGAATGGGGAGGCAGAACATCGTAATACTTAGATGACTAGTTTTCAAGATATTTTACGAATCAAGATTTTTTTTTTACGAATCAAAAGAAAGTGAAAAGGATTCCCAAAAAATCCAGCGGCTTAGGATACGGTGTGTATTGATGACCCCCTATAAGCACAGTCTTGATTCACTACCTGTGCCTTTTTTTTTCTCATTTTGACGAAGATCTACAACAAGTGTAAGAAACAAGAGGATGAATAGAAGTTCGTATTGCGTGAGTTTTATGACTATAATAGCTGTATTAAACAAGTGTAAAATCAAAAATTCAAATGTTTGAATCAGAAATCTCTTCTGTAAGTACATATAGCCCATTATTTCCAAAGCTGTAGACAATATAACCATTCGCAAAGCACTGTATACCAATCAGTAGGCACTCTGGCCGAGTGGTCTAAGGCGCCAGGGTAAGGTTACCTTACCATAATTTCCTGGTCTCTTCGGAGGCACGAGTTCGAACCTCGTGGGTGTCACTACTTTTTTCGTGCCGCGGAATTGGTCCTGAAAGGACCCTGATGCCCCACATTTTTTCATCTGCAACCACCATGTTGAAATTTAGAGCAAGTCAAGCCCTTCGACTTCCGTCACAAAAATTGATTCGTCGAAATCTCTCGCTTGTCTCTTATGGCCACAAATCAGTTGTTCTCGATGTTGGAGACCCACAGAAATTGACATTCAACACCGTCTTTTTAAGAGATTCATGCGATTCGCCAGAGTCAGTGGATATCTCCACCAGACAAAAAAAATTCACCACTGCCAATATTGGAAGGCAATTGAGTATAGCCAAAAAACCCGAAGTAGTGAATAAAGACGGAGAAAAGGCTTTGCAAATAGTGTGGAGAAATCACGATGGATCTACCCACATTTCTGAATACCTGGAGAGTTTCTTGAGAAAGAGTTCAACGTTGGCATCCAGAATGAAGGGAAAGGTGTTCTTGGACAAAAAAGAGTTGTGGACGAAAAAGAACCTCGAAAGCAGCATCGACAGTCTTCAGGTTGACTACCACCAGTATCTCGAGTCAGAGTCACCATTCAAGCGAGTGGTGAACAATCTTAACAGATTTGGTATTTCGTTCATCAATAATATCGACTATCCGTTAGATACTCCAGAAACTCAGTTGTTGACACCGGAAAATAGTCCTCTTTGGCCAGTTGCGAAGTTGGCATCGAGATTCGGCTATATCAAGCCAACATTCTATGGCATGTTGTTCGATGTGAAAAACGAGAAAAACGCCAAAAACATTGCCAACACGAATGTATTCTTACCCTTACATATGGACTTGTGCTACTATGAGTCTCCCCCGGGACTTCAGCTCTTGCACTTCATCCACAATTCCACGTTGGGAGGAGAGAATGTGTTCAGTGACTCTTTTGCTGGTGCTAAATATGTCTACGACAACGATAGAGATGCCTACGAGGCCTTGAAGAAGGTGCCACTTACGTTCCATTATGACAACAATGGAGAGTATTACTACTACATGCGTCCATTGATTGTTGAAGATACCTACTTGGCAAAGTTGGATGGTTCTCCTCACATTAAGGAGGTGAACTACTCTCCGCCTTTCCAAGGGCCCTTGGAGCTTACTGTTAATGGCGAGGATCCAAAGTTGTTTGATGATTTCATGAAAGGAATGGTGATGTTCGAAGACTTTGTCAACGATCCAGAAAACCAGCTTGTTCAGAAAATGCCCGAGAATAGCTGCGTGTTGTTTGATAATAGAAGAGTGCTCCACTCAAGACTTGAATTCTCCGATTCTCACGGCGGCGACAGATGGTTGATGGGTTGCTACGTGGACGGAGATGCATACCGGTCCAAATTACGGACACTCAACCGTGTCGAAAAATAGAGCTTTTATTAAATAGTAAGACAGGTTGACGTTAATATAATCTTTTTTTTTGTTAGTTTTTTCCCCGTTAGTACCCGTATCCGCCGTAGTTGGATGGCTGTCCTGGTCTGGCCGACCGTGACTTGTCGTTGACAAGCGACTTGAAAGTCTGCTTGAATCCATTACATAAACGCATCATGTTTGGATACGAGAATCCCTTCAACACAAAACCATTACACTCTGTCTTGACATGCCACGTGGTGACTGGAGTGTTGACATTAACCTTGAACAAGAGCAAGAACCATCCAGGTGCCTTGTGGTCATAACAAAACACGTAGGCACTATTTTTGGGGTTGGCCCTCGTATAAGACTCAAGCCAATCGTTAACTTCGGCAAGAGTACCCTCACGGAACTTTGGATGACGGCACATCTCGTTCACATGCTTGGCAATGGCCTGGACATGCTGGAAAATCAACTGGTCCAAGTCAGAATATTTCTTGCGGTCAACAATGTACTCGGTTCCAGCATTGGTATGAACCTCCTCGATGCTGAGGTGCTGGAACAAGTTGTTTGCAACCTTCCAGGTGACAGTCAAGTAGTTAGGGCCCTTGGACGATGGTCGTAAGACACAGTCTCCAACGCTCTGAGGGGCCAAGAACTCCTCGGCCTGCTTGTGATTGAAGTTGTGGAACAAGGGATGTTGGATGTTTCTGGTTCTGGCGAGTTTGGCATTTTCTTTGGCTCTTTCCCTCTGTTTGTCTGCTTCTTCCGCCTCAAAGTCCCACTTTGTCGGTTCCTTGAAGACCTTGCTCACCGAGCTCTTTTTAATATCCTCTGGCAACGTGCTAAAAGATGCAGTGAAATTGTCGTAATTAACGTCCAAAACAACTGCCTGAATAACGCCGCCTTGACCATAGTCAGATCCACGCAAGATGTAGCCCTCCTCCACAGTACCGGTAATAAGAGATGAAGTGGAAACTCGTAAAAACTTGATTTTCGAGTTTTCGTCACGGTAGTTGCGTCCGACTCTGTTGATGGTGACAGGCACAATCGTGCCTCTGGCGAAGCTCTCGACAGTGTCTCCTGTCAACATACGGAAAACCTCGGCACTATCAAGTACATGGTACGAGCGTCTGAGCTCCTCGAAGTTGTTGACAAGCTCCTCCTTGATACTTTGAAGTGTGGCATATTTCTTCTTGCCGAACTTGGACTCCAACTCCTTTCCGAAAGCTGTCAAGTTCAAGTCATCTACCTTGCTGACACCTTCTTGCATCAATTGGTAGATGATACCACCTTGTTCCTCAACATGCGCCATATCTTCCTCGTCCAAGTCAAGAGCATCAGCTGCCATTTTGCGCGCCAAGCTGTAATCCTCAGGATGAATTCTGGTGGCATCCAACAATTCAACGTTGTTGTCTCTGACAGACACACCTTCTTCGTATGGAATATTCAAGAATGAAGAACAGTTGAAGAAAATATTGGCAGTCGAGAGTTCGTTCTCAATCAAGTCACTTCTGGTTGCCAACGTGCCCAACTTGGCAGTGATATTTCTGAGTAATCCTGATGCCTTTCTTGGTCCAAGCCCAGCGACAAATGGCAAGAGCTGTGCAATATAAGGATCACGGAGGGCATCGTTGATCTCCACTCCAACCATGTTGACGATGTCGACAAACACTGTCTCGAAAACATCCGTAATGGCGTCATTTGAGATCAATTTCTGGTTGTCGTAGAAGATCAAGGACATGATATCATCCTGTAGGGAGATGTACTCCAACAACGGGCTCTGAACATAACGAGCCAATCCCACACAGTATTTGACCAAGGTAGGTTTATCTGAAAGTTCGATCAAAGCTCTCTCGGAGTTTTGGTACAATCTGGCGGTCTCATCCTGGCCCCAAATGACCGGAACCAATGTTGGAGTACCTGCATCGGCCAAATCTTCGGTGTTGACCATTATGTTGTTCTTCATGGTGAAGTTTCTCACAATATCGAAGAGTCTCTTAGAGTTGGCACCGTGTCCGGAAATGACAATAACGTCGGGCTTGTGGTACCGAAGGTTTCTGTCGTAGAACTCTCTCAACTGGCCAATGAATTTCTCCTCACTGTCTCTATCTCTTGAAGGATTGTTGTCCGACTTGAAGTATTCGTCAATCTTTCCAGTATCTCTGACAAATACTCCCACAACTGCACTGTCAAAGTCACCCTTACCAAAGGACAAAGCCAAAACGTTTGGTTTCGTTCCTTTATCGTAACCAAATGGTGTGAATGGAGCCTGATCAATCTTGGACAAGAATCTAGTCCTGAGCTCTGACGCTATCAAACGCTCACACTCACGGCGCAAATCCTCCTTCGTGTTGAGAGATACCATTGCAGTTAATCTCTTAAATGCCATGGACAATGTGATTTCTCTCTCCTTGTTCCACAACTCGGAAATCTCAGACGTACCATCAGACTTCAAACAGTTGAAGATCGACTGGAACCAACTATCGTAGTCACTACTCGTGACCTTGACCACGACCAAACCATTAGCCTCGGCTTCCAACATGCGCAAAAATACGTCTGGCTTTGTTACCAAGTCAGCAGCAGTTCGATTAATGGCGTACTTGATGTCTGCATACGGGCTGTGGTTGTCGATGGAGGTCCGGCCCTTTTCGGTCAAAGCAACGCCAATAGAAGCAAAATTCTTGAACACTTGTCTGACCTCGTGCCTGATCTTTGGATTATGGAAAATCTCCTCGGCAAAAGTCTTTCTCACGGCACTGAGTGCATTCTTGGGGTCCTTGAAAAGAATGTCATCGTCCTCCACCATACGCGCAATCATATCCTCTGGAGACTCGAAAGGATCGTCGGTGGCATGGATTCTATAAGGAACTTCGTAGTTCTTGGTCGACTGGTCCTGGACATTCTCACCAAACTCCTTTGCGGAAATACCGAACCCCTTGACGGCATCGTACAAAACATTGTCTCTGATTCTCTCAAAAACAGCATACTTGGAGTGTTTCTTTGACAGTTTCTTCTCCTCTTCGTCGTCAGCGGTGGCCTCGTCCTTCTCTTCGTGGAGTTTGCGAATTAACGACGAGTAAGTGAAGTTCACATAGTCCTTTATGTCCTGGATGGATACCATAGAGTCTAACGTCTCAATGTCACGAACCAAGTCGTCATCGAGCAGCAATTGCGATACGAGCTTCTCTGCATTGAGCCTCTTCTCGTAAAGAGAGTGATACTCAATGTCTAGCTGGACAATTCTCCACAAGTCATCTTCAAACAACAACTTGTGCACTACATTTCTCACTGTGCCATCCGGGTTGGTGACTTCCTCCGTGTGAATCAAGAAATCTCGCCTGTGGGCCCAAATAAATGGAACTTCCCAGTTTTCCTTGGAGATGAACTCGACCACCTTGCCAATGGCCTCGATAAAAGGACCCTTCAAGGGTCCATCAAAGACATTCTGTTTCTCAGCGAACAAGATCTTGCTTATCCACAGCTTCTCCTTTTGCAACTCCACTGCATCCAAGTCCATGTAGTTCAAGTTTGCTCTGTACTTCTGGAACCGCTCGGGAACATCGATGATACGGATCAAATTGTCCTCTTCCGTGAGCATTCTGTCCTTCAATTCGGCATGCTCAAACACCTCGTCCAATGCGGTAGGCTCCTGGTCATTGTTTCCCTCATCTTCGATTTCTTGTGCTTCCAACGCCCACTCGTACTCGGCGCCGTTGCCGAAAACCTCGAAAAGCTGCTGCAAACTCTCTCTATCAAAGTTCAGCAATTTGGAAGTGTCCAACTTGGGCCCCGTACGTTTGGCTCTTTCACGCTTCTGCTGGGCCTTGTGTGCTCTGGCCTCCTCCTCGTCGGAGAACTCATCTTCTTCAATGAAGTCCTCGAATTCATCCAAGATGTTTCTTTCGTCATCTACACGTCCAGCACCGGTTTCTTCGTCTTCTTGCTCGTCGTTATCTGAAAAGAAATCACTCAACCCTTCTGCGGGTCTCTTCTGCCTTTCGCCAGCCTCCTCGTCGCTCTCGTCCGCAGGCAGAGCTCTTTTGAGTCTTTTGAACTTGTTGTTGTTTGTCTGCCTGGGCGCGGCGCCCGAGTTCTCTCTCAAAAGTTCCAAATCATCTTCGTCCAATGCATCATCAGCAGTATCTTTGGCTGTGTCTCTTTCACGCTTTCTGCGGTGCTTTTTGCTGCGCTTTTTGCGGGTGCCAACGTCGTCTTCCTCGTCGTCATCCACAATGAAACCTTCACGGACTTTACGAATCTCCTCTTCGTCGTTGTCGTCGTCATCTTCGTCCGAAGAGTCTTCCATGACATCTTCGCCTTCTTCCGACAGATTGTCGTCGTCTTGGTGAGAGGTACGGATCTCATCCTCTTCAAATGGTTTGGACATACCGGATATTTGGAGATTTGGAGATTCCTCGAGAAGTTGAGAGGTTGGAGTGGAGACATGAGTGTTTTTGAAAAATCACTGGAGGTGACATTCCTGGTGTACGGGTGTAGTTCTGGAAGTCACTGAAGAGTAACAAAGTGGGTGTTAATAGGCAAAAATTTGTTAAATTGAGAAAATGGCAATAGCCTGGTTTGGACTATTGCTTATTTGTTCTTGGTTTTCGGTTTTATTTAACATTATATGTAGTTACCTTGATTTCAGCTCGCAACACTTAGAGTGCGACTCTTTGACCCAAGTCAATGCTGCATGCATGTTACTGAGTGATTGAAAGCAAAATTCGTGGGGTTAGTCGGAGAAAAATACGTTTTGAATAGATTTACTGGCGTGTAGTTGCTTCTGTGCAATTGGGATTATCTGGTTTGAGAATGTCTAAAGCTAGTAGTGACTATAAGAATAGTTGAAGATTTCTACTGGTTAAAACAAAATGGACCCAGTCATATATGGAGCTGTTAACTATCTCGGTCGGTGTAATCCTCAGTCCACTCCCATTCTGAGTATATGTGCACATTTCCCGAAACCACTAGCGGGAATCGTAAATTATCGCTCAACCAAGAGAATCCACTTCTTTGAACCCCAATTATCTTCTCTTGCTGGGCCTATTCTCTCACCTCGACATATCGACATCTACAGTTTCTAGCCCATTCATCCATTACCAAATGACAATCGTCAGAACTCATCCCTAGCAAATGCTAGTAGTAATTCCCATAGTTCGCCTCCACTGGCTCCTCTCGAACGGGAGAGTCCACCTCCATATCCAGAGTATAAATCCCCCCGTCCATCACCACATTTTCATGCAAATTGCTAAACCTGTCCCAGTACGCATAGTTTATACCCTTCGCTAGCTCTTCCTCTTCATGCATCTCCTCCACCTTCTTGGAATCGGCCCTCTTGTCGCTTTTCAATGCCAATTTCTTACGCTCAATTGCGTTATACTCCTTCAAGATATTGGCCAAGTCGTCGAGAGTGAATGCAACGTGAGGATCTCGAACTAACTGCATGACCTTCAGGTAAGTTGGAAACCGTCGTATTGGCTTCCTATCTGGATGGCTTTCGTTGAAATGTTTCACAAACAGGTTGAAAAGTCGCCTGACCCACCTCTGGAAATGGGCAGTGATGACGATGATTGGCGGCATCCACTTTATTAACGCATTATCTTGGTGTATCTTATCAGTGAATTCTTGCATAATTTTCTCCGAGATATAAGAGTCGATCTTGGTCTTCCGCGGGTGTTCTTGGTCTGTGTTCAACATTGAATTTATAGCGAATTTTGCTGGCTTAGCTATGGGCCGATTGGGATTGGGATCCAATGTCAAATTTTCTAGTAGAGTATCCAATCTAATCTTCTTAAAGGATACTGATGGGCACGGATCAACTGCGAGCCCATGTTTCCGGCTGTTCATAGTATGATACATTCGGTGTGAATAAGTATAGACAGCATCGAATATGAAACTCACAAAGGAAGTATATTGTGCCAATCCTTACTTTTTATAGTCTTATCGAGGATCATTCTGGAACCAATACTCTACATACAGTACTCAATCACTATCAGAACAATGATAAACCGATACATTCGAGCCAAAGTGGGTGAAATGCTATCTAGTGCTCCTACGAGTCGTCTTGCACCTTGTCGTCGACGGGTAAGAAGTCGTTGCTGGTCTTGGAGCCTGTTTTGGTCGACATGACCTCCGAGCACAACTGGTCGTAGTAACCTTTCAAAATCTTCAAATCATTGATAGTGAGCGACTCGAAGTCAACATGCTGATACTTGGTTAACTCTCCAAAAGAGGCACTGAACACCGAGCCGTCGTTGTAATTGGAATCACCCGTAGTGTATTGGTTGCTAGCATTGCTGCTGGTAGGATGGTGGTTGGTGTCTACAGGTGGTTCGGCAATATTGCTAAACCATCGGTCCATGGTCTGAACACTAGCGGAACGCTTGCCAAGTTCGGGCCTTCTGGACTGATCATCAAATGGCGAAGGTTCCTCAATAGAATGCAATGATAAGTTTGATGTGTGTCCAGCTATGGTTGATGATGGAGCCATCAAGTTTGCAGTGGAGGGTGCCGTGGCAGCGGCAGTGCTGATCTTGGTCATAAATTCAGTAACCCCACTGGAGAACTTCGATGTCAAGGTGGATCTGCGGAGCGCAGAATTGGTAGACGCCAATGCTGCTGCTGCGGCGGTTTCCAACGACCCAGATCTAGTTCTGGAATGGTTTGGAGAAAGCTTGTCAAACAATGACAGTGACCGCTTGCTGCGTATATCACCAAGGTCTGGTCCGAGGTCATCTGTAGTTGTAATAATGCTCTCAGCCTCCTCATCAAGAGTGGGGGGACGACCTGGAATAGTAGACACCAGGCTGATGCGGCCCAAAATGTTTCTCACTCTTGCCAACCCATAGCGGTCTGTTCTCTCTCCTGTCAAAGGAGATGCATTCAATGAGGATTCGAAGTCGTTGGGCCCTTCTCGTGTAGGCGACTTGAGGGCGGAGTTCGATCGTGAGCGACTCACCGAATGTGACATGGCGCTCGTGATGGTATTAAATAGGGAAGTGGAACGGGCTCTGGACCCATTCATTTCCTCCTGTATGATCTTCGACATTTCATCATCCAGAGGCTTCTCTAGCAGCTGGGCTCGCCTTTTGTCAGAGCGATCTATGATTTCCTGCAAGTTCATGTTGAAGTGGATACTCTCTCTGACAACTTCTGGGATCGTGAAATCCTCTGGAATGAGCTCCCTTATGGGGGTGTTCAGCAAGAAGTACAATATAGCCTCGAAGTTCGTGAGGTAGTATTGATGCTCTCCATTGTTCAAGTAGGTGGACTGGATATGGTTAATTAAACTCTGATCATCTTCCAACTCCTTGATTGCAAGTGAAGAAACCTCCTCAGCATCCTTTTCAGGAGTGGACTCCGACAAGTTAAGCAATTCGTACAAGTTGCTGGATGTCCTCCAGTCGTTACGGGATAAAGAGCGACTCTTCTCTGTTGGACTGTATGACAGTAGAGAGGAACTGAGCGTGAACAAGGAACAGTCGACGAGGTAAGGGTCGATCACGTTCAAAAAGTTCTTGACAAAGGTGAAGTTGAGATAGAAGTCGTAGTCAATGTCGTCTTTCAGATGTAAATTCTCTTGCGATGATGATTGATTATCAGGCAAGTAGTTAATGATGATGTAGATAAGTGCAGGGAGGAGAATGTCGTTATTGACCTTGGAAGTGTCATTGTTGTAGAACGCCGACACCAAGATGATCAAAAGCTTCTGAGTCTTTACAATATGCTTAAGTTTCGCGGATGGAGTTCGCACCTGGTTCATGAGTCTGAGACTGGTTTGAATCTTTGATAAGGTGGGGTTCTGATCCATGTGAAACGTGAGGAAAAACTCATCGAGCTTGGCCTTTTCTTCGGTGTCGGTGATGTCACAGAAGCAGCTGAAGTTCAAGTTCAAGTTGCGGAGCACGCCAATCTTCTCGGAAAATAAACTCTGCACCCGGATATCCCGCTCGTCAAACCGGAAGATCTTATCGTATAGTGTCGACTTGTCGCCAGGATTGCCACAAGAGAACAAGTCGTACTGGGCCCTTTCGACGGTGTCAAGAATTGTCAACAACTTGTAATATGCAAATACTCGGAGCTGCTTTATTGCCGGAGGATCCGTTCGCTTCACGAGCTTGATGGAAGAGGTGGAGTAATTGGCAATTGCCAACAAGTAGTCAAACGACTCGGCATCCCCGTTGAAGACCTTGGACTTCTGCAAGAGTAGCCGCTTGTTTGTGTTCAGCTGGGTGTATATGTACATGACCAACGAGTCCAAGTCCGCATAAAACCTCTGGAAGAGACTGGCCAACTCGTTTAGGGAGAGAGGGTTCTGGTAACGAGGCTCGCGTAAGTTGGCGAGAAACGCATCCACCAACGCCAGCACCGTCGGGTGGATCCCTGCGGCGGTATTTCCATGCACCTCCACCGCAATATCCTTGAGAAGATGCGCCATGGTGATGAGACGGGAGAATATGGGTGGATTTAAGATAACGAGTACAAGTGATTGAGGCTGATGTGCGTGTGCAGGCAAGCAGAATTTCTTTATTCTTTTCAGGCACGGGGGCACTTTGAAGAAACGAAAACAGCAGTGCCAAGGGCTGCAGCTGGTGGGAAGTTTGTAGATGCCGTTGAGAATCGGCTCACAGCCTATTTTCGGAGGTGATTTCGATGTATTGCAAGATACCTGGAGGTGGCATACTGCATCCAGCAGGAGGCGATGGAGAGCGATGGATCTATGTGGGGGGCGAGTGGGATCGAAGATGAGAAGACGAAATGGAGCTAGGATAATGGCACGTGGGTGTATCTCTGCTGTACCTCAGGTAATTTGTTTCAGTTCTCCGTACGTGGATGTGCGGCCAGTTTATAATCATAGCGTTATGAGCACCGAATCCGATCGTCCCAGACCCATGACGTTGAGCGTAACGGCAGTCGGCGGAATCTGCAGAAAATAAAGTTCGGAAATCTCACATTTTGTGGAGATATCTGTGAGGGTCCACATATCTTTGGGATTCGAAGAACGATGTGGATTGCCCTGTGGTTGAAGTATCGGCGAAGTTTTGAGTTTGTAGATAATCGTAACGCACCATGTTGTCGATTACCTGGTGATCAGGTATGGGCAGCCAGAGGAGGGGAGAATAATTGGTGCTCAAATTTTGTATATTTACCTCGCGGGTTGCCCGAAGGGTAAGTGCCGTTGGTTCATTTCAGAATACACCATTATTCTCAAACGCCAACGTTTTATCCATGTTGGATAAAATGGTTTCGTTCCATCGATATCATACTCTGAGCCCGAATCAATTTCTTGCAGTTGAGACACGATTCTGTGGTACCATCATAAAATAGTAGCATTTTCGGTGGCATTAGTCTCTTCAGAGGCATTAGTGTCTTCAGAGGCATTAGCTTCAGAGGCATTAATCGCTTCAGAGGCATTGCTTGGCCCACTAACATCGGCTTGTCCATGCAAATCTCCTTGATCGATCACTTCACCAGTCCCTTCCTCAACATTCGATCTAGTCCCCTCGTCGGTGCTTGCAGCCATATTCACATCCTCGTTAGTTTCTACTCTCGTTTGTTCACGAGCAAATATCTCCCGAATCCGCTGCTGGCCCCGGATCTTCCTGCTGATGAACCAATACCAAGGAGGAGTTACCACCACCTGCGCAGCTCTATGCACAAAACTTCGTGTTGAGGTTCCTGGAGCAACAGCTTCGTATGCCTCCTTCCAATCCTTTCTTGTTTTCGTTTTCGTATCATTGTACATGTTCTCCACGATAAAGTACCGCATGAACCACCAGAAGTGCGCCACCAACACAACAACCACCTGACCCACCATGATCTGACTGGTGAGAAGCTGGTGCAGCCCCTGTATGAACCCTCGCTTATAAGCATCAATCACATCGAGAAAGTCGTCCGAAATCACCATGTAGATCAACTGGATGGTCCAGAAGGCGTATTTGGCGCGGATGGGCAACTGAAGCAACATCAAGTTTCCCTGGGGATAGGTTTTACACCAGATGTACAACAAGGTGTTGTGGAGAATGGGCCCTAAGAAAACAAGCGACGTTCCGGTGAAACTGAAGTGTGTGTAGACTACAGTGACCGCCACCAAGATGGTTGTAGCGATCTGGAAAAGGAAGTAGGCGAAATCGACCATTCTGTTTTCCTCAAACGTTGATTTCAAGTCGGCAATCAGCTCACTATCGAGGCCTGCCGTTAATTGCCCCAGAAGAATGGATTCGTCGTTACTATAGCCACCTTCCAACGCCGAGGTAGAATCTCTGATCTGGAATAGCACCAGAATGAGTGCGAGCGAGAGTGGGCCAAAGTAGCAGAACAGAGTGAAGATGCGCCACGGCTCCTCACTGATTCTATTGGGAATAAAGACCACTTTGACTTGGGGTACGATGTTGTTTGTGGTTAGGCCAGACACGACAACCACCGACGCAATCCACGTACGTGAGATGGGCGGAATCTGGCGCACCATGTCTTCGAATCTTTCCATGACTAGATGTGTGTGAATCGTGAACAGATCTTTGGTAAACCTTTATAATTCTTTGGAATCCTTGACAATTCCTTGGCAATCTGTAACAATTCCTCGGAAATCCCTAACAAATCCTGAGAAAACCTGAAGTCCTGTCGGTAACACCTTTCGTAGTGACTTCCACTGTGTAAGTAGCACTAGTATACAGAACATCACCAGTTGCCAACTACTAAAAGTTCCAACCAATCTTGCTAAAACCATATTGTCGAGCACTCATGGACCCCAACATCGAGCAAATCGTCGGGAGTTCCCGCTCCCCTTCCGTGCCTCCAGCCATTGTGGCTCCATATACCTATCTCCACAATCTTCCTGGTAATAATCAGAACATGCGCTACCAATTCTTGGTGGCGTTCAACAAACTGTACTTTGTCATCGAGGACGAGGATGTGCTCGCCGAGATCGGGTCGGTAATTGCCATTTTCCACGACTCGTCCTTGCTCATCGACGACATCGAGGATTCCTCATTGGTGAGAAGAGGGCTGCCTTGTGCTCATGTGAAATATGGAGTGGCGCTGACGATTAACGCGGGAAACTTAATGTATTTTATGGCGTTGAAGCGTGCAGTGACCTCACTTCCCGATCTCTGGCTGCGTCATCATGGGAAATCCAATAATGTCAATGTCCAGAACGATGCTTATACTATATTGGTAGATGAGATGTTGAATCTCCATGTGGGCCAGGGTTTGGATATCTACTGGCGAGACAGTCTCGCGAAGATTTGGGAGAACAAGCTTCCATCGGTGGCAGAGTATTTGGACATGGTGAAGAACAAGACCGGAGGGTTGTTCCGACTTTCTGTACGGTTGCTTGCGCTCTTTTCTCCAGGCGAATTCGAGCTTTCCGAGTTGATTCCGTTGGCGAATCTTTTAGGGATAATCTACCAGGTGCGCGACGACTACTTGAACTTGGTTGACGAGCGCTATGAGGAAATGAAGGGAATGGCAGGCGAAGACTTGGTGGAGGGTAAGTTGTCGTTGCCAATTTTGCATGCGATGGTCAATGCTGGCGGATCCACGCCCGTGCATGAGATTTTGCTTGGCTTGACCACCAGCGACGAGAGACTGAAGCATCCGGAGAAAGTGGCAGCAGCCATTTCCTACTTGAAGGAATGCGGTTCTCTCACTTATACATTCAATCTTTTGCAGAACTACGTGGGGAAGGCGTTGGAGATGTTGGCATCTAGTGGAGGCAACACCAAAGCTCTACAAATGATTGTGAAGAATCTTGGAGATGTGGTGAAGGTGTGATATGGATCTGTTGATGGGCCTGTCCAAATAAAATTAGTCATGTGTTGATGTTTAATGGGTATTAGCGGCGATTAGACGTAGGCAGACGTTCTCAATGATTTTATGTATTCACTTTTCTATATGTTCTCGTTTCTGTTCTCATTTCTGTTCTCATTTCTGTTCTCATTTCTGTTCCCTTCATGTGTTCTCTTCATGTGTTCTCATTTCAATGTTCTCGTCTCTGTTTTCTCTTTCCCAACCCTTTGATTACATCAGGCACCGTGCTATCTACCATGCCGTTACAAAGTTCTGCCCAGTTTTCATGACCTGATCATACTAATGGGAGCGACTGGGTATTCTCAAGCGGCCACCCCGAGATTTGTCGGAAAAAGAGATCAATGTCATCACTGAATGCCGCTGCCTGTGTTGTCCAGAGCAATTTGTCTGCCTCTTTATTCTCTACGTTGAAACTCGCTCTTTCCACGGCAATGTTCTTGGGAAGTAATCTCCACAGCATGCCAAAATCAATATCGTCGGACGCATCTCGAATCTTTTCCACCAATGCGCTGTACAGATTCTGAGTCACCACTTTGTCTTCGAAATGGACGGCCCTCTCCCTCAAGGACTTCAATGGAAATTGCTTGGCCACTTTGAGTCTCACGTCACTCTCACTCTCAATCTTCTTCTGGGTTTCACTCTCAACCACTTTTTCCCCTTTTTTGCTCTTGGACCTTGTCCGCACCCCAGATCGTCTGTTCACTTCACAGCTAAATCGTTTCGTGGCCTTTTTTCCATTATTTTTCTTCTCCTTAACAGTCTGTTTCACTGTTTCTTCTTTTATTCTTGGTCCACCATACTGAGGTCTCGGTATTTTACCATTCTTCAGTTTCAGTTTCCGTTTGGCCACTCTCGCTCGTTTTTGGCAATCATAGACACTTCGAGGCGGAATGTCTTTCTCCAACTCCGCAGATCTCGTCAAGATCTCTTGAAATTTGTGCAAATCCTCTTGGAATGATGAAGTCTTCATGGTGTGCACTTAACTAGCCATCTCATCGCACATCACCAACTTATCAATCTCCTACTACACCTCTAAATCAGTAACTCGAAAATGTTGTACTTGATTGGGCTTGGCTTGTCACATGAGACCGATATCACTGTTCGTGGACTCGAAACGGTCAGAAGGTGCAAGCGCGTGTACATGGAGGCATACACCTCCATCTTGATGGCCGCAGATAAAGAAAGTCTAGAGAAATTCTATGGAAAAGACATCATTTTGGCCGACAGAGAGTTGGTGGAGACCGGAGCAGATCAGATTTTGGAAGGAGCCGAAAATGATGACATTGCCTTCTTGGTAGTTGGTGATGTTTTCGGGGCCACAACCCACACAGATTTGGTGATCAGAGCCACAGAATTAGGCATCCCATACGAGCTGATCCACAATGCCTCGGTGATGAACGCTGTTGGAGCTTGTGGTTTGCAATTGTACCAGTTTGGCCAGACTGTTTCTTTGGTGTTCTTTACCGATACCTGGAAGCCAGACTCGTTCTACCAAAAGATTATGGAGAACAGAAAAATCGGGTTACACACCTTGTTGCTTTTGGACATCAAGGTCAAGGAGCAGAGCATCGAGAACATGGCCCGTGGCCGTTTGATCTACGAGCCTCCGCGGTATATGGACATTGCTACTGCTGCGCAGCAATTGTTGGAGATTGAAGAGTTGAGAAACGAGAAAGCTTACACGCCAGACACCCCCTGTGTGGCAGTTTCGAGACTCGGATCGCCCACTCAGAAGTTCAAGGCGGGCTCTTTGAAGGAATTGGCCGAATACGATGCTGGTGAGCCTTTGCATTCTTTGGTGATGTTGGGTAGACAAGTTCATGATTTGGAGCTCGAGTATTTGTATCAGTTTGTGGACAACAAGGCAAGTTTCAAGGAGATGGTGGAGGTAGACCAGGAGTACTTTAAGCCACCACCCTATGTCCCACCTGAAGAGAGCATGAGTGATTATGAGTAAGTACAGAGGAAGGTAATAAATTGTATGTAACGTCTCAATACAGTAATAAATGGTCATCACAAGGAATTTATTGTCAACCTAAGGAAAAAATTATCTATTGCTGCTTCTTCTCAAGCGCAAGCGCAAGCTCCTCGTAGACATTCTCATTAATGTCCCAAATCATCCAGTCGTATAACCCAAAGAATGCTGGGAAAATCGTCACCAAATGCCACAACGAGTGGGCGTCCACCAACTCAAAGAAAATGGGAGGAAAGTCAAACACCTCAAGAGACATCCCAACCACAACAATAAAGGCGAGCATGAGTGGGTACAATGAATAGAGTTTGGCCGATTTCGAGTAGAAGCTGCCCATGAAGATGCGTCCCGGAACAATGTAATTGAGGTGGCTAAGATTGAGTACGGTGGTGTCGGCAGCTTCTTTGTTGTAGTAATCCGTATAGAGAGCGAAGCAAGCGAGGCACCAGAGCGTATTTTGCAATACTCCCACCACGATGTTGGCTTGCATGTTGTAGGTATACAGCCAATCGGTTTCAAGGCGGTAGATGTGAGCGGAGTATGCCGCAATGCACAAAGTAACAAAGGCCCAGCCGGCGATTCGCCGACGGGGTAAATATAATTTGAAGTAGCGGAAGCCAATGCAATAAAAGCCAGTAAGAACGGTGAGTCCGGCAAAGTAGTAGTCCAACTTTTCCGTGAGGTTGAAGTCTCTTACGTGGAAAATGGCGGAAAATGTCCAAGCACACATTGTCACCAACGACATAAACAAGATATTACGGTAGCATCGGTTGACAATGGCTTTTGTGGGAGGATTCAGTGCCATGATTGCTCTCACCTTCTGGAAGCCGTAATAATGGGGCAAGAAGTTGCCGATGGAGAAAATCACCGAAGCAAATTCCTGGATTCCACCAATCCTTCGAAAGGGCCATTTTCCGTGAAATTGGTACACCTCGTCGTTGTTTTGTATACGCTCATTGGTGATTATCTGCTGACACTGATAATCGCAATTGGACTTGCAATCCCACGCCAAAACCTTCAAATGCCAAGGCAATGATGAGTCAAACTGCCAACTCGGCTCATAGCGATGGTATTCCAACCCTTTTTCCTGCCAAATATCCTTATATGCTTCCTGGATTATGAAGTATGGATTGTTGTAGCAAGAGGCCTGCTCACATTGGTAGCGACAGTCTTTAAACTCTTGCAAGTTATCTCCAGGAGATGCGGAGACGGTGGCCACCAAGACTAGAGCTTGTAATCTCATGGAGCAACAGGTGAGTAGATTCTACGATGATTCGCAAGTGTAATCCGGGATATAGGAAAGTAAACGGAAACGTGGAGTTGGGGAAAAGTAGAGGGAAGGTAGAGTCGAGAAAATGTGAGGTATGCGATTCATCAGAAGAGAGCAGTTGATAAATGTGATGGAAAGTTGCTTTATGGATTTTTGATTATTTTGACGTTCATGCATAGAACAACGAAGTAAGTATGTGATTTCGGTTAGGAACCGAATAATGCGGAGCGGAATTGCCAGTGAGGAAGTAGCCACAAAATAGAGACGCGAAGACAAAATAGGATGAAAAAAAAAAAGAAAATGAAGAACGCATGATAATTCTGAAACAAAAAGGGATCTCGGTCACGACTATGGTGGGATACTCCCTCTAGTGGAGCCAGTATTGTGAATTGGTGTAGCTCGGGAATAGAGCCATAGTTCTGTGGAGAAAGAATAAGAAAACAATGGCTAAAGCGAAATAAGAAGAAAGAAAATTATATGAAGCAACAGGCGAAATAATAAGATCCGAATAGAAGTTACTAAGCAATTCCGAAAGCAAAACTCACACACTGAGTGTCGAAAAATTCCTATGAAAGAGGTAACTGAAACCGAAAACAAATTAATCCCACACACTACAGCCTGTATCGGCTTCCCCGAGTTATCCTCCGCCACCAATCAACGTCAACGCAATTGCTAGATCGCTTAGTACCCAGCTGGCTCGAATGGTGGGGGGATCGTGGGAATCACCGCGCGCATTTCCCAATGCGGCAGTTCCCAATGCGGACAGAAAAGCGGAATATCCCAGATATATAGGGATCCCATCTCCATGGATTCGCCGCATCATATTCAACCACAAAATGTCCCCATCTACCCAAACTAAAACAGAAACCTTTGCTATGCCCACCGAAACCTCCGCAACCTCTACTCTTGCCCACCTTGGTGAGCGTGGCTCGCACAACATCGCTAAAGGTATGCCACACCCATATCCGGTGCCGAACTTCACTGATAAGTATGAAGAGAGAAAATGGGCCAAACAGCACATGGCAGCTGCATTCAGGGTGTTTGCTAGAAAAGGCTATACCGAAGGAACCGCGGGCCACATCTCATTACGAGACCCCGTGGACCCAGAAACCTTCTGGATCAACCCATTGGCTAAACACTTTGGCTTGATCAAAGCAAGCGACTTGGTCCACTGTGATGAACATGGAAATGTACTACCTGACGGTCCACAGACCGCCATTAACTCTGCAGGATTTTCCATCCACTCTGCCGTGCACAAGGCCAGACCGGACGTCATTGCTGCTTGTCATACTCACTCGGTGTACGGCAAGACGTTTAGTGCTCTCGGGAGACCTCTAGACATGCTCAACCAGGACGTGTGCACATTCTACAAGAGCCATTCTGTGTACAACAGCTTTGGCGGAGTTGCAGTTGAGGAGGAGGAAGGCAGAGCCATTGCTGCTGCTCTTGGCGACGGAAAAGGTGTAATTTTGCAGAATCACGGGCTTTTGACGGTCGGAAAGACAGTGGATGAAGCTGCCTACCTCTTCACATTGATGGAGAGGAGCTGCGAGTGTCAGTTGTTGGCAGACGCAGCGTTGAGACCAGGTGAAAAGTTGAAGATCTGTGGAGACGAGGAGGCTGCGTACACCGAGTATATTGCTGGAGACCCAGAGACACTTTACACGGAGTTCCAGCCTGAATATGAGATGGAGTTATTCTATAACGACAACTTCTTGCAATAAGACGCAGGAGATTCTCTGATGCCGACACCCTTATCGATTGGATACGGGATACCTGATGGAGCGAGCCCCAGAGCCCTAGACAAGGTGGGCTTGGCTCTGGAATAACCACAACTGGTACTCGCCCTCGAAAGCGTCTAAAATACCAAGCATTTGTTTACACTTTTGCAGCAGAATGTCGGCCAACAACACTACGCGAGAGGTTGATAAGCTCAGATTGTTTGTTTATTCCGGGAAGAAGCTGGAATACTATCGCATACTATTTTGGAAGTTGGTTGTCCCGATCAAGAATAAAGTTTCCAGCGATAACCACGCACCTCTTACAAAATCCCATGGTTAACGGCGAGGTGTGTCTGCAGATCGAATAGACAACCTGACAGTATGTAGTGCCTTCCTGTGTATCAATTAATGGAATTATTCAAGTAGAGCATGATTATTTTCCGTATTGTGGCAGGTGATCCACATGTGGAGCTCAGGGGATAAAGATAACGCAAATTACTTTTACAAGAGGTGGCTATATTTTCTTTATCAACTTAGATAAAGGGGTTTTAGAATTAATCCAGAAAGGTCAGTAGTATCAAAATTCTCTTCGGTTTCTTCAGTTGAGTACTTGGTCTCTTCATGAGCACGTTTCCCGGAACTGAAAATTAGTTTGGAGGGATTTTCTTGACCCATGCCACCTCCAGCTTGTCGGTAGATAATCCCTAAATAAATAATTTGGATGAAGTCGGCGAATTAGCCGAACATGCCCGATTCTGATTATCAGATGCATAATACTACATGTCCTGCATAAACCCCGAGTGCATATGTGAGGGCAACAATTAGGGATTAAGCTAGGTTCGCTTCTCAATGTGCCGTTTGGTTAGGTCCTTATCTAAGCATATGCCAAGACTCTCGGGATGCAGAGTCTGTCAAACCGACTCAGGAGCTTCTCTAGTTGTAGTACATATTCTTTTCAGATACCGTTATGTTTCGGAGTACGCTTATTTCTGTTATTCTGGATAATCTTTGCTATATTTGTTCCATTAGCGTCATAAAATAATGGACTATAACAATGTCGATGGCTTGTATAATTTCGCAATAATCCTGTCCCACACACACTCCGGTGATAAGGTGATTCGGGGCATTCAGTCGCCTCGTGAGTCATATGCCGGTTCAGTGTAGTCAATTATACAAGCTCTAGTGGTAATTTTTTCCGTTGCGCCTCTATTGGTCTCTGCCCGTTGCCCATCTCTGCGGCTACATCCAAGTGTATTCCTAAGAACAAAAATGTCGCGGTCTGTGCGTCAGTGCTTGCATAATTGTGCCAACGTTCCCGTATTACATATGCGCGCTCTATGCTTATTTTCAAACCGAATTATGGAACAAAAGCGAAACAAATACATCTGAAACACAAAATCAAGTACGATGATCACTTGCACATAAAAATATATCCTTGATTATTGTTCGCTGAAGAGTTTGCAAGTTTTACTTCAGGATATTTTAATGGATGTCTGCAGAGGGTCTCACTTTCAAAGTACACTCCGAAACCCTGCTTTTCTTCGAATCTATTTTTACAAGCTTATCGCGAGTCGTACTTTTGTATTAGGGATCATTCTAGGAAGCTCCTTAGCCTCTTCTACCCAGTCCCACATCGGTTTTGTTTTCTTTTTTTGTCCTTACCCGCCTTTGCTTTTTTTTGTCCCCTATCCCTTCCGGCTTTATCTCAAGAAAATACGATTAAACGCCCTAATGCAGCCTAGATACTGGAAGTGAGTCTGAAGAAGATATTCTGAGAATGGTATTGAGTTCACAGTTCTACTTTCCGGTTTGTTGGCCACGTGTGGGTGTTGGTCGGGTGAGGCAAAAGTGGTGTGGCGTTGCCAAATTTCCTTTCTTCTAAGATCATTCCAATGAGAAATTTTCCTGCCATCTCTATCACTGCTTTTTTTTCCTACCAACACTATCACTACTTTATTTCCTACCAGCTCTATCGCTACTTTTCAATTTCAACTAATATCCATTTATTGAATAACTGTATTATCACTCCAGATGCTTGTATCAATAGTTGCAGTCAAAAGAATTCCATAATAGGTAATCGAAACAACAAATCCGTACGAAAGAAAATTAAAAATAGGTATTACCACGCAAAAGTCATAAGCTGTGGATTAAGGACGATTGGTGACAAGATGTGTGCTGCCACAGTCCATCCAAGAGGTAAAGCACATGTAACGAGTCTGATCTGGAAAGCGTAGGGAACAATGAATGCGAGCGCAATCATTCCCAAGACCAAAAAGATGCACACAATGTACATGTAATTATAGTTTTTGATTGCCTTAGGCAACTCCTTGAAGAAGTTGGGGTCATCAATGTCTTTGGCTGTTGCACCCCACTGCAAGTTGAGCGAAAAGAAGTAACTGCCAATCGAAACAATCATGTGCCACGAAAGTCCTCCCAAGAAGAGGGAAAAGAGAATCGAGTATCTAAACTCAAGAGCAGTCTTGTAAATGGAGTGCCTGTAGATACGGTATCTGCCAATAATGTAGGCCAACTGTGAAGCACATCCAAAGACCACCATCACGGAAACAAAAACTTTCATGGCATCGATGTACACTCTGTAGTAGCCCCACTCGTAGTATCCCACAATGAAGTAATTGGCCACAAGCATAAACAACGATGTTGCAATAGCATAGTAGGTTCCCATGTATCCCAAGATTCTGAACTTGCAAGGAAGCGAGATGTGCGAGTTAAGGAAAAGGAAGAAAAGTCTGGCAAAGATCTTACCCTTCCACCACTGACTGAACGGAGAGAACATGATTTCGGCACAACCAAAAGCGTACTTGGACCATCTGGTGATTTCATTGTAAACAGTCAAAGACACGCCTTCCATGAAGCCACCATTGTGGTAGGTAGCAATACGAATGGTGTAACCCAAGGAAGCCAATTTCAAAGTCATCTCGAAATCTTCAGACACATGCGATTCGGACCAGTACTTAGTCCTTCCATCGTCTTCGTCAACATAAGCCAATTCTTGGATGGCGGACCATCTGAGGAAGGCATTGTGTCCAACGAAAGCTGCCATAGTCAAACCGTTACCGGAAACACACGAGATGGAGAAGTAAATCATTTCCGTAAACCACGCAATCATCTTCTCCCAGTAGTTGTTGACCACCATCATCACACCAGAAGCATGCTGGATGATTGCAACCTCGGGAGAAGTATACATTTCAGAAACAGAATCGATAAAGCAGTCCTCAGGAACTCTGTTGTCGGAGTCAATCAAAAGAATAATCTCTCCTAAGAGAATATCTCCTCCAGCCCAACATTTTCCTTCGTCTTTGACCACCTCCTCAAGAACTTCAAGGTACAATCCCGATTCTGCCTGTGCAGATTTGTCCTCAAGCTGTGCCAAACGTTCGTGGAAGCGGAGGTCGACCATCTTGGAGATGTGGAGGCAGTAGTTCATGTTGGAAGCCTTCTTGAATCTTCCCTTTCTGACAAACCCATCAACTCCGTGTGCTGGACGAGCAACGTAACCCAAACCACACTCTTCGTAGTACTCGATACGCTGGAGAGCCTCAGCACGATCAATAAGCTGCAAACCGTCATCGTTGATGAAAATGTTGGCAGATCCTCCCTGAAGCTCATAGGTACGAATAGCAGTTTGAAGACTCTTAATGGTAGGCTTGATCACAGAGTCAAGTTTTTCCTTGTACACGGGACACTGAATGGTGACATGAGGCAAACTTCCATTGGCTGGTGTGAGTCTGGGTGCTTTGTGAACTGAGTAGGAATAGGAGTTCTTGCTCATCTGGGAAATGGGGCCGAAGATGTAGAGAATCACCGACACCACCGAAGAAGCAAAGAAACTGGTGAAAAGGAAGAACGGAACCAACATGATCAAAGAGACAATAAGAGGGTAGTTTCCTTCTGCCTTGACTGCCTTGGTGACTTCAGCGACCTGCAATCCTGCCCAAGAAAACACTAAAGCAACAGCTATAGCAGACACAATGGCGTGGATGTACATCACAGGTCTCTCGTTCAGTTGGCCCTCTAAATCCTGAGGAGTCTTTTCGTTCAATTGGTCTCCGCTGCTCTGCGAAGAGGAAGCAGAAGAAGTCTTCTCAGAGATAGCGTGCTGTCTGACCACGTTTTGACCTGAAATCTGTACCAGATCCACAGAGTCCAAACTGGATTCAGAGGACTGGAAGACGCTAGCGAAAGTAACACGAGGCACGTACTCATCACCCTTCAAGTCCATGGCGTTTCCCTGTCTCCAAACGTAGTCCACCATCTTATTCTCGAGGGTGCGCACATAGTCGGTGACATCTTGAAGAGAATCGCCCCAACACACCAAACTCTTCTCGTTCCTGACGAATGCGCAGTTTTGATACTTACGGACCCACTGAAGGTCTGCAATTGTATCGATGATCTGGATGTTGTGGTCGGCGTCCAAGCTGACAACGTCTTTAGTAGTGAGCATGTCCAAGATGGCATGGATCACAGGAAAAGAGACCCTAACACACACATCGGAACGGAGGAACCGTGCGCAACAGTCGACAAACGAGAACGAAGAGATCTCATTACAAGCTGGCAAATATCTGTACTTGACCTCATTGCCCTTCTTGCTGTTCATCTTGACGACACAGGGCTCAAGTGGATCCACCAACTTGAGCCATCCGTTGCCCTGGCAGATGTCGTGGAGATAGTTGACCACAATGAACATTGGATCGTTGAAGTCACCTCCACTAGCAAGCATGTTTCCAACTGGACCAAGCATCATTGGGAGGTCAGAGTTCACTTGGAGCGGAGCGTCACCAACCATGAACTGAACGTTGGAAGCTTTAGTCCCGCCAGCAGCGCCACCTAACATGGCTGACAATGCGTTCTGAGCATCAGGAACTTGATTGCTGCTGTCCTTCTCATTTGTCTTTGATGCAGACGGGTTCTTGGAGACGAAGTAGTCTGTGATTCCCATGAGAAGTGTTGGCTGCGAAATTGAAAGTGGCCAGGAGTGCGGATTATATAAATGGCAACAAAAAGGGAAAAAGAAAAAAATACTAATCACGGATATCCAAGGCGTTCCCTCTGCCGCATTCGTACTGATACTGTGTCGTAAAATCGCCCAATCTTTTGAGTGGCTCTATCAGCACTTCGAAGATAATTCTGAAACGGACTGGCCACCATGGCCGCGTGCCTGCCTGTAGGTCCAATACTGCAGTGCTGCCCGTAGGAGACATGCATGACGCTTCCCATGCAGCTCGTAATTTCGAAGCTTATCCTTTCTGCGAGTGGAGGGCTCATAATTGTGCCTTCGCTGGGCGTATACCTGGATGGCGCCATAATAGCATCTAGAATACGAACCCAGTTGGGCGTTCTTCTTATCAATCGCCTTACCAACAACTGTAGTCCGGCACGGCGAGCTATCCCTGTCTCGGCCAACATGCCCGAAAACCCAGAATTCGCATTCTTATTAGATTGCCCTTTGGCCCACTCCTTTCTTACTTTCTTCTTTCTCTACACTCTTCTCTTCGATGAAATCTCCTTCTAGCAGTGACATCGTTACCCCTTCTGATACCGTCAACATGAGCTCGGCCACTGTTGATGATGGAGGTTCTGAGTCCTCGATGCCAGAGGGCTTTGAAGTTGCTCAGTCCCCAGCCAACTCCTCCAAGTCTGCCTCAATAATATCTAAGGATCCGTCAGCCAAGCTTTCCACTAACGAGATCCAACCCGAAAACGACGAAGACATCGCCGACGCTGTGCCAGAGTTGAGCCCCTCATTGGGAATCCCCGAGCCCAGACCAGTGTACCATCAGTACGGATCTGGAGCTAACAGATACTACAGTGCAGAGTCAGCTCGCGGAAGCATGCTCGGCAGTGGACTAGGCAGTGTGGTGGGCAGTGAGTCCAACCGTTCAGGATACTTCCACAACCGTGCCGTCTAGACAACCTACACCACCAAGTTGGCAGGTATAGAGGACGAGCTTGTGATTGTGAAACGAGAGTCTAAATCCAGTTTCACATCAAGCGGCACTGTGATTGAGAAACCGTGGCTCCACAGTAAGACTCGCAAAAAGCTTAGATATCTCAACTGGATCTTTTGCGGAGGAATCCTTGTGGGTCTTGGTGTCATTGGTGGGCTCGTGTACTCTGCGTACAAGTCCATCACCAACTTCGACTACTGTGAAGTGCTCATCGATGAGTTCGACACATTCCGCGAAGATGTGTGGACCAGAGAGGTGCAGTTGGGCGGATTTGGTAACGGAGCTTTCGACTGGACCACTGACAGCGATAGAAATTCCTATGTCGAAGATGGCAAGCTTTACATTCTCCCCACCTTGACCAATGAAACTATCTCCAACGATGACATTGTGAATGGCTACACTGTTAACCTCACCGCAGATGGATCATGCACGGGACAAGGTAAGGAACAATGCTGGGTTACCTCTAACCGTACCAAGAGTATTGTGTTGCCTCCAGTGCAGAGTGCACGTCTCAGTACCATTCTCTCTGCCAGCATCAAGTACGGCAAGGTGGAAATCAGAGCCAAGATGCCCAAGGGTGACTGGCTCTGGCCAGCTCTTTGGTTATTACCTGTGAACGACACCTACGGCCCTTGGCCAGCCAGTGGAGAGATCGATATTGCTGAGTCTCGTGGAAATGGTGTTCGTTACACATATGGAGGTTACGACCAGATCTCCAGTGCCCTTCATTGGGGTCCCTCTTCGACTGTTGATGGCTACCTACAGACTTTCAAGTCCTACAAGAGAAAAATTGGTGCCTTTGCCGATGAGTACCATACTTTCGGATTGGAGTGGAGTGACAAGTATATCAAGACTTACGTGGACAGAAGATTGCAGCAGGTGTTCTACCACAAATTCAACAAGCCATTCTGGCAGATTGGCAAATTTCAAACGACCTACCAGAACGGTTCCTACATTGAGAACCCATGGCCACTCAACTCCGATATTGCCCCATTTGACCAGGAATTCTACTTGGTTCTTAATGTGGCCGTTGGGGGCACTAATGGTTTTTTCCCCGACCAAATGGGCAACAAGCCATGGATAAATACCCAGGAGAACACTGCCGCTGCCTCCTTCTGGTCTTCCGTTAGTAGTTGGTACCCATCGTGGCCAAAGGACCCTAAGGATAGGGCCATGACAGTGGATTATGTGAAGATGTACAAGATCTGCGACAACTCCAAGCCGAGATAAGTCATTTCTTTTCCCATTCGTTGGATTCATCCAGGACTTCTTAATTTGAATACATTTTGTTTACGAGGTAATCCTGTACCGTACGCCAACGCTAGCGCTAGTGACGAAAGGTGAAGCAAACCCACTACTCAATGTACGACCTGCAGATTTATGGTTAGGTGCCCTGCATATACATCAAGTACATTGCAGCGAATGATTACACACATGTAACCGAATTGTCTTCCCCCAAAAAAACGTGCAGACGGGCTGTGCATTATAATTACGTTCCAAATGTTATTGGTGGAATCAGTATTTGACAGATTTGTACATGCCTAGTTACCTGCGCGTCAACAAGTGGTTTTCTAAGATGGGCAGCGAGTGGACCCCCATCATGTCGCTCCCTTCCTCGCCCTGCAATACTCTTCGCATTGTGTGCAGCTTCCCCGACGCTTGTAATAAGTTGTCGTATTTGTCAACCACTTTTCCGCCCGATTGCGTGCATATAAATGGACTAAAGTTTTCAGTCTTATGACCAGTTCAAAATCATTTCCAGTCACGCTCCCTATTTTGGGCCCATCCAACATACATTTCCGGGTCAAGAGTCCACGGAATCACGGGTAGTTCAGCCCTCTGGAAGAATCTCTTCACTACTAAAATCAGATGAAGGATCAGAAAATACTGTCTTCTCCTCTTTCGTAATTATGGCCCGTATTTTCTACCTGGTTCAATGCATGTGTCTCGGTCACACTCCACCACTTTCCAATTCCGCTGCTGTTTTGCTAATGCGCCTCCATGCCATCTCCGATTTAGATCAGTTCCCCTCATCTCTTTGAATGATCTCGAACAAGTCCTGACACAAGATCTTTGCCGTTCCAGCATACCACCAGTAGTCGCGCAAGTGTTGCAACTTATTCAACGACTTTTTCGAGATTCTCGCACAGTAGTCAGCAAATTCCGACTTGGCCGCATCTGTATTGATCTTGCATTCGAATTGTAAAAGGGCAATGACATGTAGTACCGCATGAACTACGAGTACATTGTGGATGACATACAGTGGCTCCACCAACCGCAATGTCTCTTCGGAGCATTTGTGAATTTCGCCCAAAAGAGTATCTGCCGAATTGAGGCTTTCACTATCGCCGAGCATTAATGTGATAGAGTCGATGGCTCTACCGAGTACAAGCAACTGTGTGTAACAATGGCTGATTCGTAAAAACGTAATGCACGTGGAATACGATTCCCCATCTACTATTGGAGGCTTCCATGCATTTACATCGTCGATGAGCGAGTTGTCAATGCTTCTGTTCAGTGGAGGACGGTACAACGCACACTGAATACGCTCGATAAACTCGCAGATCGATAGCCACAGCGAGAAAATAGTAAAATCTGAGTGCTGCAAAGGGCCCTCATCAAAGTCGCTTTCCACTATACGATCTACAAGTAGATCTTTCCTGTTGATGTTCATCTCGCGCCCGCTGGTAGCAGATATCATTCTGTCAAGACACATTGTGGTCCAGAAGATGCGGCTGAGCAATGGTTTGGAGTAGTTCTGCTCTTTGGATGTTCCCAGGTTCATGAAAATACCCTCTCCCGTATCACCTCCCAAATTGGTGATGCACAACTCCCCGCAGAGATTGGTGGCTTTAGAAACGTATTGTTTCGACGACGTCCGCCCCTCCATTCCCTCTTCGTGGATGGAAAGCAAGAGAAACAGTTGGATGAGCACCATTTTGTTGTCTTCGACCAATTCCAACCATTTGCAACGCTGGAAGAACTCGGCAAGACGCGGCCGGATATCTCGCGAAGGAATCCGTTTGTCTAGTCTGACTGCAGCAAGAAAAATGGCATTGAGGAGAATAAGAGGCACCTCGTGGAGATTGTCGATGATGTCTCTGTTCACCACCGGATAGAAGGGATACAAGTTGTGGAGAAAGAGTCTCACTAGATAGCGTTGTTCTGCTATTGGAGGAAGTCTAAATGCATCCTTCCTCTCCAAAAACTGGGTCAACTCACTGTCTGTTTCTACATTTGACCTCTCGCTGACTCTCCATGGATAGAAGAGCCCGTAAGCATCTCCATCAAAACATAAAATGGAGTCTCTGCTCAAAAGCAGCGCCAATGGCTGGGTGGAACAGACAAATTGGGGCCTTGTCTGGTCGTTATCTCGAAACATATTTGCAAACACATTTTCTTCAGACGCAGTTGACTCCGGAGCTTTGCGCTCCTCCTTCTTTGGAGTATGCTTCCACTCACATTGTATCTGCTTGTCCGTGCACCGATTACATTTTGAGTTTTGTCCGCTCACCACACATTTTCTTTTGAGTGCTCGACATGACAAGCAAGCAGCCACGGAATTCGTAAAGGTTAGTACACCACGACGAGCATGCTGAATAAGGAGGACTTACTGTTCTTTTCTTGACTGCAAATGTTGATACCTTGAAGCTCATGGGTGGGTTCAATTTGGTTTAATGGAAATTACGGATAATGCGGGCGGAGTACCTTTATTAGGTGCGCGGGAGGACTTCTAGGTGCGCGGGCGGGATCCTCGTTTGGGTAGGTGGGGTACCCCAATACCCCATCTTTCATGACATATCCATTAACATAAAAGCCAGAGAAGCCTTATTTAAAGATGCCTCTCATCAGCTTTTCTATACTTTCATCGCTCTTCAGTTCAAAAAAAAAATTCTAAAATGCCTGCCGCGACTACTCAGTTTCGTCCATGCGACCTCTCCAAGGCCAAGGTAAGGCCAGATGGAGACATCTCGTCGGTATTTGAGTCGTTCACCCAAACTGCCAAAGTTTTGGATGACTCTTATGCTCAGTTGAAGAAGAGCATTATCAAGGACCCCGTTGCCGTCAAGGAGTCCTGGTTGAGATTGAAGAAAGACCTCGCTGCTGGTATTGCGGAAATCAAGAAGCTAGGCTCGCAAGCAATTCCTCAGATTGATTTCCAGGAGCTTGAGAGCATCTCCCTGGAGAAGAGGAAAAACATCACCAACAGAGGATGTGTAGTTATCAAGAACGTGGTACCCAGAAGTGTTGCTGAAGATTGGAAACAAGAGGTGATCAACTACATCGACGAGAACCCACAAACCGGAGGGTTTCCGGCGGACAACAAGGTCGTCTACGAATTGTACTGGTCTAAGCCACAAATCAAGGCCAGATCGCATCCACAATTGAGACAGGCGTCGGCATTCATGAACAGTTTGTGGCATGCATCTCCCAATACTCGCATTTCGCTCAAACAGAATGTGATGTACGCCGACCGGTTGAGAATTAGACAGCCTGGCGACGTCATGTTCTCTTTGGGACCTCATGCCGACGGAGGATCACTCGAGAGATGGGTGGATAAGGAATATAGTCTGTGCTACACACCAATATTCGAAGGAAGATACGAGGAGTTTGATCCATACGATTGCACTCATCGAGTGAACACCAACATGGAATATTATGAGTCCTCGGGAAGCTGTAACATTTTTCGGTCGTTCCAAGGTTGGTTGGCGTTATCGGAAATCGCTCCTAAGGAAGGAACTATCCTCTTTGCTCCGTTGATCAAGATTGTCACTGCCTACTGGATGTTGAGACCATTCTTTGATGAAGAAGACAACCTCAACTTGGACTCATCATTTCCGGGAGCATTCCCAGGAAAGGGTCAAGAATTTAGTGACAAAACTCACCTGGAATTGTGTCTTGCAGACTTGATGGTGCCTGTCCCCAAGGTTGAGCCCGGCGATATGGTTTATTGGCATTGTGACATGATCCACTCGGTGGACCCTGTGCACCAAGGTAAATTAGACTCATCGGTGTTCTACATTCCTTCTGCTCCATTGTGTGATATCAACGTCAAGTACGCACATAAGCAAAGGGAATCCTTCTTGACTGGAATTACGCCTCCTGATTATCCGGGGTTCCCATTTGGTCCGGGCGAATCTACCCATTCGGGAAGAGCTTCACCACAAGATGTGGAAGAGGCTGGTGGAGACGAAGCTATGCAAGAGTTTGGACTTTCTCCATTCAAAGTAGTTGCTTCTACGGCGGGAGAAGCCGAGATGGTTGAAAGAGCCAACAAGTTTCTTTTCTACTAGGAACGGTGCACTCCTTTCCAATAGTGCCTAAGTTTTCTTCTCGCCTACCATAATGAATTAATGAGTGCAGTAATGTATGCAGCTACAAACTTTTAATGTCATGAATGATCTGATTGAAAATAGCACAGGAATGTAGCAAAATAGAAGATCTTTTTGGCATTGGCATTCTCTACTGACAACAAAGCATGATACTGATTTTGAAATCATTTGACTTCTAGACCCGAAGATCGTAGCTATACGTAAATAGCAGAATATGGCCTGTAATGTGAAGTTAATACAATTACGAGGTACATTCAAATGTGAGGTAAAATCAATTACGACATAGATTGAATTACTGGAATTAAATAGGAATACATAGACAGGTCAAATTGGCAAGATATGGACTACAAAAAAGGTCGGAAGAGAAAACAGTACCTAACACGGGCAGAGGGCCGGCCATTCCTATGTTGGGATGAATATAGGTATCCGAAGGTCGCCATAGGTATCTCATGATATCAGAAGAGAGTCCGAGTTTCCCGGCAAAAGGAAACACTCCAAAGAAGAACAAGTAAAAGGATTAAGAATCAAAAACACAGACTGGTGTGCAACCCTTTTAAATCTGCCCATTTCACTATTCAAGAATTCGTATCTTCAGCCAGACCAAGACACGATTTGCGGGCTTTCAAATTGAACTCCTGAAGTTCTCGTTCATCGAATTTCCCAGAAAGCTTGTAGAGGGAGGGAGGCAACTCAAGATCCTTTATACTAAGTACGCCATTCTTCCGAAATAAGGTAAGATACCTCAAGTTCTTGAGGGAGCTTGGAGCCGTTCGGGGATAGAAATTCTTAATCTCTAGGTCAAGGATACAATAAGGGTATTCCTTCACACTGTATTCTGTCCATAGCTTTCTCACCCCATAAGGAACCGCAAAATGTTTAAACCTTGCCACTCTGTGGAAATGAACTCTGCCTAGCTTTTTCGAAGGGATATCTGGGCAACTAGAAATGTGCAATTCCATGTGCTCTAATTCTGGAAGGTAGAGATCCAGTGCGAGACTGCAATAGAAATCGCAACGTACCTTGAAGATGCGCAAAGTTGACGGTAACAGAAATTTTAATTCGCCGTCGAACCAATTTTTCAGTTCCTTACGACAACCTCGAACGGTGAGAAACGAATAATCAAGGTTCCAAGTTTGGGGGAAACTGGATGAGTTTGTGCGGAGTCGTGATCCTTAATACCTTCAAACCTTGAGGCAATGTCGGGCAATCCTTATTCCGGATATCTAAGTATTCCAATGTTTCTGGAAACCTTATGCATGTCGCATCTAGACCCAAATCCAAGACATGCAAAGTAAGCTCCTTCAAATCATGAGGGAAAGTGATAGGTGTTGGACCCCAGAACCCGATCCTCAAAATGAGCGTTTCGAGTCCACTGGGAAATTCAACACTTCTCGGATGGCCAAGCCATCTGCAATTCAACAGCAATTTCTTCAAAGTCGAAGGAAACCTAATGCATTCTCCAACAACTGTTCTGAAACAGTAGGCAACATCCAACTCAACTAGTCCCTCAGGAAAGAATTCCTTGAGGTTTGTGTATTTCTTTCTGAGTGTCAACTTCTTGAGGGCCCGAGAGGCAACCCTCCATAAGTGGTCTCCTTCGGCTCCAAAGCATTTCAATTCCTTAAGAGTAACTGGAAGGACATCTTGATGTGTATTCTCATAAATGTTGCAAAGATGCGACTCCAAAGACTTCAAGTTTGGTATACGCTTCAAGATGCTCTTCTGATACCCGAGAAGGGTCAATTTTGTCAATCTTAATGAGAAGCGTGGCAACAGATCTGAAACTGCCATGTATTGAAACTTCAACGAAACAAGATAATCAACCAGACAGACAGAAGCAAGCTCAGAAAAGAATGCTATGTGCCATTCATAGACCAAACTAGAAATATTTGAGAAGAAGTTGGGATGTCCAACAACGACCTCAATAAACCGCGGACGTATCATTCCCCTTTGTAGAAACTCTAGACGTTCTATGGCAACATTTTCGTGGATCATTCTCTGCATAACGGCCACTTGGTCAACGAGGTAGCCCATGTCAGCCTCTTGGGCCAGGTAGCGGTACGGAAATTGGTAATTGTCGTTGTAGTTGTCAGTGACTATAACGCTCTTGTACAACCTCAGGAGAAGAAGTGGCTGTAATGGATCATTTTCAGGTAAACAGCCGTGGAAGTACAGAATATCAACTTGAGGAAAATAGTACAATATTTCCGGTACGATCTCTGATGGAAACCGCAAAGTCATTCTGCTAAAGATGAGGGATGGCTTAAAAATCGATGTATCAACATTATTTAAATAAAAGGCAGAAGATTGTCAAGAAGTCCTACAATTTCTCGCTCCTAGAATAGCAAGCTCACTATTCTTTCCACATTTCGCAGCTGGCCCAATTTCCTTACAACAAGAACTTTCACCATATCCAATGAAATAGTTTGACTAATATGTTCAATACCAAAAATGATGATCCTTGTGAACAGCGTCCTTATTGCGAGGAAAGGTCAATTGCGAGGAAAGGTCAATTGCGAGGAAAGATCAATTGCGAGGAAAGGTCAATTGCGATGAAAGTTCATTTGCGAGGAAAATTCATTGACGAATAAAGTTCAATTTACAGAATTATATCGTATTTTATAGAAATAAATTGGCAAGAGAAGGATTGCAAGATTGGCGTACACTCTAGTACACATTCGTCACAAGAACATGTGCATTTGAGAGGCAGAGTGGGAAGTCACCAAAAATTAGTATGTCACTAAATGTCTATATAGGGCTCTATTAATGGCTTTTTAACTGGGGACTAGACCTGGACACACACAAGTTGGCTTTCTGCATTACAAAAGATTTCAGAAAGTTCCTGACTGACGCAAACGATAGGTGTCTACTTAAAATAGTGGAACCATTCTGAAGCCAAGCAAGGGGATATGGGAAAAGAAACGGATATTGAAGCGTGGTTCATGGCAAGTTTCAAGTGCCTGGGATTTCTGCAATCCTAAGTCATTGATAAATGAAATCTTAAGTATTAATAAATGAAAATATAAAAATTGGGGCGAGCTGGGAATTGAACCCAGGGCCTCTCGCAAGCTTGTATGTCAGTTCGGTGTGCCGAACCGTCGCCCAAAGCGAGAATCATACCACTAGACCACACGCCCAATATTATGAACTGTTAGCGATCGGGTGGATGAGTACGTTTCCTAACAGAATGGTGATAATCTTAAGATGAATAGTAGAGATGTTTTGAAAATTAACTTATTGTTAGGAATAGACGGTTCTGAATTTCTGATTTCTCATTTCAGCCTTGAAACACTCACTTTGACTTGCTGGCCGATTGGTAAAAAACAGCATTTTCATTTGACTTGCTGGCCGATTGGTCAAAGGTAGGGCGCGAATTCGAGGGTTCGAATCGTGTGCTGGCTACTTTCACTTCCGAGTAAGGGCAGGACCTTTTAACTTTCCCTGCTATCGGTAATCCACACATCACTAGGGGGTTTCGTAATTTCCTCCTGCTATGTAGTTATATAGTTTAGTTATCTAAAATATATAATCTTGAATTGTAAAAAAAAAATTTTCATTTTTGACTTTCTTCACTCGGGGGTTTTTGGATAATTTCCTCCTGCTTTAGTTATATAGTTAGCTTGCTACATATATAATCTTGATTCGTTAAAAAAAAGCTTTAGTTATATAGTTAGCTTGCTAAATATATGATCTTGATTCGTAAAAAAAAAAAAGGCTCCAAGGTTCGAAGTTGTCCAGCCTTGTCAGGTTTGGTCAGTTACGCTCTGATCCATTGGCCCAAGCTTTGGGAGCTCTTGCGAAAGTATTCCTATCGCTTGACTGCTCATGTTGACAATATTCGTTGTTTCAATTTGGGCATGTTCTTCGCCCAGGCCAAGTCCCGGAGTCATCCAACGGCTTGTCCTTTGTGGGTGGATTCATCCCTCTTTCCTGGCCATTGGGGATCCATGTTCTTGGCGGTAGAGAAGCAATGCGAATTGCGGAATGGAAAGATCAAACCCGAGATATCCTCTTTGCCAACCACCCTTCGAATGGTAGAACTCATTTGCCAAATATTACCGTGTTGACACCACTCCTTATTGACGACAACAGCGTTTTATTCTGGACTGCTTGCCATGGCCACCATGCTGATATTGGTGGAACCACAGCAGGTTCAATGCTTGCCGACTCCAAGGTACTTTGGCAAGAGGCTGCTGCCATTGAGAGCGAATTTCGCTACAAGGAAGGAGTCTTCCAGCTTGACAAGTGGTGGAATTGCTCTACACAATTCCAACACAGCATCCTGGCTGTGAAGTATCTCGTGGCCTCGAAGACAATACCAGTGACTTGAAGGCACACGCTTCGGCCGATAGGGATCCAGTTGTTGAAAGCGATCGAGACTTATGGCTATGATATCGTAAAGCTCTATATGGATGCCACTCCGAATGCTGCAGAGATTGCCGTTCGTGGACTGTTGCAGTCGTATACGAGCGGTTTGGTGGTGAGCCACTCAAGGGTGAAGAATTGTTGAATGATGGAACTGCTATTTCTGTCACCGTCACCATCGACCCTAATGATGGAAGAGCTATTTTTGACTTCCCGAGTGTGTAGACAAGTTCTACAGCAACTTGAACTGTCGGATGGCTGCTTTGTACGAAAGTATTCCCTACGTCTTGCGGTGTCTCATCAACATTGATACTCCCTTTAATAGTGGGTACATATTGGATATCAGGGTCAGAGAAAGCTTTTTGTTCAAGCCCTCTTATGAGACCGCTACTGTGGGTTCCAATGTGGAAACTGCTCAGAGAATCTCTGATGTGTTGTTCAAGGCTTTTGAGGCTTGTGCAGCTTCTCAAGGAACATGCAACAACTTCACCTTTTGTTCGTCTGATCCTCAATACGGTATTTTCGGATACTACGAGACCATTGCTGGAGGGGGGGTGCAGGTGAGAAACTTCAACGGCCAGTCAGGTGTCCAAGTCCATACTACCAAGAGCAGAGTGACAGACTCGGGTTTGAAGTGAAATTTCCTTGTATCATAAGAAAGTACGAAATCAACCGTGGCACAGATGGTTCTGACTTGCACCATGGAGGTGATGGAGTGGTTCGTGAAATTAAGTTCATCATTCCTTGTCAAACCACCTGCTTGATGCAGCATCGTGTGTTTGCATCAACGGAGGCAGAAGAGTTTACAATTACTGGTTGTAGCAGCAGGGTGATCGGATCAGAAAGATTGCCTTGGGTGGCCAAAACGTTGTATGGGTGAAACTAGGGGATAAAATCCGTATTGAGACTCCTTCCGGTGGAGGAGGGGATGGCCAGATTGGTGAAGCTGAGAGCACGTTCCGTCAAGTACCCTGCCATTGATGCTGCTTATAATAAGCCCAGCATTCTCACTGGAGCAATTGATCTAAGAACAGCAATTGAGATCACTAACTAGAACTCTATTTATGAAAGAAATTATAGAATGTTGAAGAGACGAGTTTCCAGGTAAATGAGTAGTAAACCCATGGTGCCTTTATCGGCAGGAACATACTTTCTTCCATTGTTGTTCCTAAGCACAAAGATGCAGTACTTGCTCTTGTGGAAGCATATGGTGCAGTACACGCATAAGTGGCCCGCCCAAATCTCATGAAGATGGAAGGACTTAGCGAAGACCAATAAGAGAGAGATTATTCCTATTAGTATCGGAACAGGTCACTAATGAGGAAAGAGGGCGTGCTAAAGTACGGCATAGTACATTGTCGACTCATTAGAAGGAATGCTATTTAAGTCGTAGTATTCCCATATCCTCAAAGGAGAGTGAGAGAGTGATAAGGAGACAAGGGATTTTAGTATAAGACTTAGACCTGGTAAACTTTACCAAATAGAAAATCCTACATCAGATATGACTGAACAAAGTTTGTACATCAAAGATGTTAAGATTTGCAGGATTCAGTTCAGGTGTGCAGAAAGTACAGCTTCATTAAGAGGGAAAAGTATTAACTTGTATTATCTCTCTCTTGGGGAAAGAGTAAAAGGATAAGAGTAGAATTAAGATATTCCGGCCCCCTAAATCCTGATAAGACATCCGAATAAGGCAACTGGAAGCTATCAGTGAGGACAACAAGGGGGGCGAAGCATCCCAACAGAGATAAGGCTACCCCTGAGTCTCTCTGGATCGTTCAACTCCTGTTCTCACCAATATCTCCTCCGACGATATCAGATGTACTGGTTTCTTACCAGTGAGTGCATACACATCTGAGCCGTGTGCACATTCAACACTAATATTCAACGCACACGCCGAACTGCTAATTTCTGACGAAGGATATCGGTAATCGAGCTTGAATTTACTAGGAATTTGGCTAACGATCAGAATAGCCGTTTTGAAACTTCTTTTCTCTTGCAAATAACTTTCGACTTTTGCAAGCGTTTTGTAGCGTTCTTGCTTTCTTGCGTGCAGAAGGCATTTCATGTGAAATTGAAAAGTTGTGGTCATGTTGCGAGATAGACATTTAATTAATTTGAAAAAAAAAAAAATGCAGAAGGTTTGACATTTACCAAGGTTCTATCCAGCCCTACTTCTTGCTTGAAAAGAGAGGTTTGCCGGCGTATATCTCTTTTCATCGTGATCGAAAGTTTTCAATTCACTATCTAGACTTGATTACACCTCCAGTCATCCGAGCCGAACCATGAGACACGGAATCGAACATGCTTTATAATATCACGCAAAGGCGTCCAATGACACCCCCAAACACTCATCTTCCCACATGTTCAACCAGAATGGAAGTCAGAAACCGCTATTTTCTGCGAATGATACTATCTCATCGTGTGCTTTGCATAGTACGTTTGTTGTTCATTGGTGTGGCCATATTTTTCCCGGGTGGCAAGAGCAACGCTTTCGCCCCCAAATGTTGTTACAATTGTATCAATAAGTAACGACGTAAAGGGATTTTATAAAAGAGGTATCGAATATGGCCGAATCGTTACATGATAGCAAAGACACAGGTGGCGACGTTAGCTAACGTGTAATAGATTAGGTTCGAAGAGTTAATACCAAAGTACGTAGTTATTCATATAAACGAAGTGGCATGAGGCCTTTAAATAGTTCACCAGAACGCGATGGCGGTGGCAAACATGACCATCATTAGACCGACTGGGTGGCAAGGAAGATTGCAGAAGAAGAATCAAGAGAGCATCAGAAAACACAAACTAGATATACGCACAATCTGTTACATAGTGGGAAGTATATATAAGGCAGATTCTACACACATGTTGCCTCCTAAATTTTGAGGTAAAGTTTCGAAAAGTAAGTCCCAATGTACAGAACCATCTTGCTGTTAAGGTACCTTACTAGAATCCTCATACAGGATCTACAGCACCATGAGAGAGAGAAGGAACGTATACTATCTCTCAGATTAGGGAAAGCCCTATAGCAACTGAAAGTCGCTATACTTCTTAGTTAGAACGTTAGTTGTCCCAGACTGGCAGAAAACCCTAGTTATACATATAAAATTATCACTTGTAGTTAGTGTCTTGTGCAGGTACATATACTTCTCTAATACAACAGAGTCACAAATGCTACATGTACAGGTTCATGCCGGAGGTATATCACATAACTAGAGTAGCCACACTCATACTGATAGTGCCATGCTCAATAGCCTGCTGGAAACATACCTCAGAGTGTGTATACTCAACACAGATGAGGAATGCTTGGTGATGTCACTTGATCTTCAAACATACTCAGACGTATTTAAGGCAGAAGTATTTAGGGAAATTGCAACATTCTGCATGAGATGAACAAAGAGGAAATCAATCTTCTACCCACTTCCTGACATCGTCTTTGTGGCCTTCTCTCGATCCAAACCGACGACATGGGTCGCCCGTCCCAATATCGCCTGACTCCTCCTCGTCATGCCTAAGGTCCTAATTGGGCAACCTAAATGCTAGATTGTGGCTACTGGTTTTTTATTTTCCGCTGCTTCTTAAAGAAAATTGAAAAAAAATGAGAGAAATATATAAGCTTAGCTTGTTAAGGGCCCTTTCCTTCTGCCTATCTTGTCAATCTTGATTTGGAAACACAGAAGGTATGCTACAAATGCCAGAGACCAAGAATACCATATTCATATCTGGCTAGTAATCAAACCATGCATTGAATGGAAAAAGGGGTAGTAGATTAACGAAAACAGGTGCCCAATGAAATATGCCTCCGGGATCAAAGGAGGAATGTGTCGAGAGAGCTTCAAAATTACGGAAACACACACTTCGAAAGTTGAAATGTCCAAGAGCAGAGGATCCATGGTACGTTCCTTTAATTCAGAGCTCATTTCTATTCCATATTTCCATAGTAACTGCCAGTCTGATAAATCAGACCCCGGAGTAGTGATCTGTGGAGCATAGTATTGAGATAAATTTCTAAATAGTCCAGATCGTACAGCCCCAAATAGAGGACAAAACACTCTCGCATGTTTTGTTGTATAGTAGCATCCTTTCGCATATGCTGGCGCAGTCGACAAGAGATATTTTCTAGAACGAAGGCATTTCCTTTATGGAGGATCACGCACTCTTAGAAAAGCATGCAGACTTTAGCCGAGTACGGGTTCACCACTAATTTGCGTTCGTATGAAACAAGGAACTCACAGGAAAGAATTTACTCGGACATCCATTTTGAACTTCTCATGATCTCGAAGTGGCGAAGACAGCAACATATCTAAAGCGATGTAAATGACGCAGTTGTTTCAACCCCCTCGGCAATAGCATGATTGAGGATGGAATACATTGGATTGGATCACATATGCATAAATGGTTAAAGAATGAAGTGAGTACCCCTCACACAGCGAATTGGGAATTGAAATAGAGTTTCGGCCCAATGCATTTGAGATTCTTTTTTTACGATCAACATGATGCATTATAACTAAAAGCTAATCACAATAGATTACTGCATTTAAGACAGAGACATAAGTAAAGCGAAAATACGGATTACAAGTCAATAAGGAGTTGGCCGCAAAGAGGAAAGTGAGCGGCCAACGGGCAATGGCATATTGCGCGCTAAATCGGCACAAGTAGTTGATGTTGCGCACAAAAAGCGTGAACCTTCACGGCTAACTACTTTGGTTCTGGGTTGCCCTATTCATATAGCAGGGAACTTGTCTGGCCCAATCAACATTGCAACCCAAAGGTTTGGGCCCCAAGACCACTTGCATATGTTCGCAAATCTTTTTGCAGCCCGAAAGAGTGCATCTCCAAGCGTGCCTACGATCTGCAGGCTTATCGGCAAAGCCCCGCACCAATCGTAAATCACGCCATTCCATCTATTAACCATGCAGCGATAATGACGAGGGCAAGTTGATGCATTGTGAACAATTGGTACTAGTGGTGGATACTAGCGAAGATGCACGAATAGCCGCCACTAAGCGGGGAGGTGCAGTGAGGCGAGGCAGAGCTGAAATCATATGCTGCGGTGAAGTTTCTTTTCTTTTGCCCGTCGCTTACCCGCACGTTCCTCTTTCTCGCTAATTGTTCGGTTCAAGGTCAGAAGCACGCTCTGATTTTAATAAGCTTTCTCAGTCATGCTGTGCAGCTTTTATTGATAAAGCAGGCTTCAAAAAGTAGTGAGCTTCGTATCGTCAATTACTTGCAGTTGCCGAAATCATCGTTCCAAAGCTTCTTCGAAGTATGCGATTATTCACATACTCGAATCAATTCGCTTTCCAATTCGTATCAGCCTGCCCTTCCCAGGAAAGTCTTAGACACTTTGCACTCTTCAGAGGCGTTCTGGAAGCCGAAGTGCACTGTACAGCTCTTAGACGCCCTCCATATTGATCGCGCATCCCGGCACAAAATATACGAGGCATGTGCACTCCAAGTTAGTCGTATATGCATGCAAGTGGTTACGTTTGACGGCTCACATCGCTTCTAACATGCAAAAACCCACAATTCCTAAAATCATGGTGGTAGCTACTTCAACTTACGTCTCTTTGATATCAAAGATAGCTACAACGCTAGCGATGGCCCAATAAATAACCGTTGAACATCGATCGGCAACCCTGAAATTCTGTCGCTTCAAAGGAAATCTTTGTTTAGGCTACTGTCAACAGATACGTACCCAAGGCCTTCAAGAGTCTAGCCAAAATTACATTGTACCGTAAGCGAGCAAACTTTTCTCCCCAGATCTCCTGTCGTCTTGCATGTCTCCGGGCAGTAATCCCAATGTATCATGTCACAATTTGTTGGATTGGGAAAATAACCTTTCGAATACGATCAAGTCTCTGCAGTCCACCTTACAAAAAACAGCCGCTGCGTTGAATCGGCCTCTGGAAATGCAACTTCACCAGAAATCACCTCATCTGCAATCCCTTCCGTAGATATGTCATTTTTATATTTTGGTCTAAATAGACCGTGTTCCCTTGAAGTTCAATTTGTTCGTCAATACTCCGAACATGTTCATCGATTACAACGCATGGGTTCCGGTGTTAGCACTGGTACCGGCTGTCAAGTGTACATCGTATAACAAATGTCCAGGTCACCTATTTGATCTCAACCAAAGTCAAATGCCACAGGCTAACATCTCTATTGGTGAAATCTTTGGCAAGGGGGATGGATCCTATGATGTCGACATCATCTTCAATTCTAATCTGAACTTGGGTACCGACTCGTTGAACGAGTTACAAATTTTGAACCTCGGACAGACCTACACCCTTTGGTCTAGATCTTCTGGCATTTCTGACATTTCCAATGCTGGTTCCTGGTCGAAAACAGTCAGGGTGACTCCTTCCAAATTCGAAGATGGCAACAAGGTATGCATGCCAACCTTCGAAATTCTGTTCGACTGGTGCAGGAATGGCTGCGAAAAGACGACCGGATGTTTGTCTTGGGAATTCAAGAAATCTTACACCTATATCTCCGGTTGTGACAACGACTTCCCAGACCACTGCTGGGAGGTGCCAACTACCACCATCGCTGGCACTGCACCAGCTCCTACTGCCTTTGAATTGGATAAGAGAGAGGGAAAGGATAAGCCAAGTAATCCGGGTTCAGGTAACAATGGAAATCATGGTTCATGCACAACAATTCCTAACCCAGCAAACCCCGATCCCCATTGCAAGCCTCAGGACACTCTGAGTTCTTCCGTTCTGACAACTTCAACAACTAGTTCTTCCAACACTAGTAAATCAAGTACCACCACAACTGGAGAATCGAGTACTTCAGAATCCGGCAAATCAAAATCTACCAAGACAACTGAATCAAGTTCTTCGGAAACAGAGGTATCAAGTTCTTCCAAGAGTACTCAATCGAGCTCTTCAGAAACCCAGAAATCAAGTTCCAAGAGAACTGAATCAAGTTCTTCGGAAACCGAGGAATCAAGTTCTTCCAAGACTACTGAATCAAGTTCTTTGGAAACCGAGGAATCAAGTTCCAAGAGTACTCAATCAAGTTCTTTGGAAACCGAGGAATCAA
>JAJMJY010000043.1:0-63990 GCA_030569115.1 Sungouiella ezoensis
AATTGGGGACAGTTGGGGATCGGCAGCATTTCCCAGGACCGCGTTGAGGATTCTGGATGCATCAGTATCGTTAAGATCCATCAAAAGCTCAGCAAATCCGGGTCGAGAAGGGTATAGAGCCCCGGCAGAAGCGTTGAAATTCTGAGACTCTAGTGGATTCATGACATTGACTCTGTTGCCTTATCAACCTAAACAACGACTCCCTTTGAATAATGACTAATGTCTTCTGTCGTGACTCATTCTGTAGAAATATCATTACCGAAGTGCATGCGAACATCCACATGTAGATCCACCTCCACAACATGGGATTTGGCAGAGCCAGGAATCGTGAATTATACTTTCCATGTCATACCGCAATTTCGGATCTGGTGCAAGTAAATGAATTCCTAAGGGTACACTTTCAGTCGGCAAATTGCAGAAAGCTGGATTGGAAGCAAGCTCAGGATGAGAAGCCATTTCTGATTGAGAAGTATCGAGTGGTGAATTGCATCCAGAAGTAGACGGAGTTGTAGGTCCAGAGGTAGTAGGTCCAGAACTAGACGAAGTTGTTGGTCCAGAACTGATGGTGTCAGGACTAGTAGACCCAGAAATGCTCCCCATGGCAGAAACATGGCTTGCAAATTCCACATATCGCTGGTCATTCCACACTGCACTTCCCCACGGAAAACTCCTGTTGACCAAATAGTACAAGATGATTGCTACCGACCAGATATCGGCCCGTTGACCGTCATACTCAATCTGTGCAAACGTTTCTGGTGCCATATACAATCTAGACCCCACAATTCCCACTGCCATAATGCCACTTCCACTTTTGCAGGCAGTGGCCAAATCCACGATCTTGAGGGTGGAGGAATGGCGGTCCATAACCAAGTTTTCGAGCTTTAGATCTCGATGACAAAGTCCTTGCGAGTGTAAGTAGCGCACTCCATTGCAGAGTTGTTTCCAGAGACAAAAAATCTCTGATTTGCTAACAAGAGACGGCCTCACCTGCTTGCACAATCGTGCAAGATCCAAAGTCCCTGCCTCCATATACATTTTGACCGTCAACCCATCCATCAGCACTTTGTACTTGAAAACTGCGATGAAGTTTTCGTGTTTGAGCTGTTCTAGAGTATGATATTCGTGAAGAACCCGATCTCGGTACTCTTTACGGGATTCGTAGGATTCCTTGTTGCGGCAAGTTTTCACCGCATATTGCTTCTTGTCTTTTTCAAGAAGATGCACCGATCCCGATACACCTTCGCCAAGAAGCGTAGTTTTAGTAGATAAGAGACCCATCGCTACTGCATGGCGGACATACAAATATAGTATAGATAAAGAAATAAATCAAGCAAAAACGAGACAGAACCCAAATTATGCAACTCCGGACATCAATGTCACCTAAATGGTTCAGCTGTGCCGCATAGCGGAACGGCCCATGTTATGCTGAAGGCTTGCACCCGTACCTCCTGTCAATGGCTGTAGCTCTCAATTCAAAGCAATCTCGCACCAATTCGGTAACCACTCTTATCGTTGCCCCGGAATGGCTGGTTCTAATCCTGCAGGTAGTAAAACATATATAACACCCCTATAGCCCACAAGCCATTGCCCCACTATCTTTAGGATCTAGTCGTTGTTTGAACCTGCTATTTAGCTTTTCTAGTCTACCTCAATCTGGCCGCTACCCCGTGAGTCGATTTGAACCTTCTAGAAATCTTAAGCTTCTGTTTCAACTAGTCATCCTAAACCTACTTTTGTACTATGAGATTATCTACTGTGGCCACAGTCGCCTGTGCCGCTTCTAGTGCCAATGCACTCACTTTGCCCAATTTTGGCCAAAACTTTCAAGGTGTGCAACAAATTTTGTCTGGAAAAGTTGATGTGGTGTCGACTCAGTACTCTCAGATTGTGACGGCTTTGGAAAGCAAGAAAGGAGATATCCTCTCCAAGATCGCTCAATACTTCAATGAGCCACTTGAGAATATCTCGAGAGAGACCAAGGGCGTGTGGATGGACATGTTCACCATGTTTCCAGACACCATTGCCGCCATGAACTTCAAGTCGAACCCAAAGAAGGCCACCAAGAACAAGGCCACTTTTGACTTCCATGTGGCCGACGCTAAGTTGCCAAACCACAAGTTGAGGGTCAAGTCGACTCCTGAAGACTTGGGCATTGACACCGTCAAGCAGTACACTGGATACTTGGATGTGGAGGATGAGGACAAGCACTTCTTCTTCTGGTTCTTTGAATCCAGAAATGACCCAAAGAACGACCCTGTGATTTTGTGGTTGAACGGAGGTCCAGGTTGCTCGTCCTTGACTGGTTTGTTTTTCGAATTGGGCCCCTCTTCCATCAACAAGAACTTAAAGCCAGTGGCTAACCCATACTCTTGGAACAGCAACGCGAACGTGATTTTCTTGGACCAGCCTGTCAACGTTGGATTTTCCTATTCTTCCGAATCCGTTTCTAACACTGTGGCTGCTGGTGCCGACGTTTATGCCTTCTTGGAGTTGTTCTTCAAGCAGTTCCCCGAATACAAGAAGCAGGACTTCCACATTGCCGGTGAATCATACGGTGGCCACTACATTCCTGTGTTTTCGTCGGAGATCTTGAGCCACCCCGACCGTTCGTTCAATTTGACCTCTGTCATGATTGGAAATGGTTTGACCGATCCATTGACCCAGTACGAATACTACCAGCCAATGGCTTGCGGAGAGGGTGGTGAGCCTTCCGTTTTGGAGCCAGAGGAGTGCGACAACATGGCCGCCTCCATTCCAAGATGCTTGTCCTTGATTGAGTCTTGTTACAACTCTGGTTCGGTGTGGTCATGTGTTCCTGCCACCATTTACTGTAACAACGCCCAGATGGGACCATACCAGAAGACCGGCAGAAACGTTTACGACATCAGAACCATGTGCGAGGGTTCCTCGTTGTGCTACAAGGAGTTGCAGTACATTGACGACTACTTGAACTTGCCAGAAGTGAAGGCTAAGTTGGGAGTCGAGGTTGAGGAGTACCAGTCATGTAACTTTGACGTGAACAGAAATTTTATGTTTGCTGGAGACTGGATGAAGCCATACCACAAGAATGTGATTGACGTATTGGACGCTGGTGTTCCAGTTCTTATTTACGCTGGAGACAAGGACTTTATCTGCAACTGGTTGGGCAACCAGGCTTGGGCCGACAGATTGCCATGGTCTGGCCACAAGAAGTTTTTGGCGGAGCCAATCAGAACCTGGACTGTTAACAAGAAGGCAGCTGGAGAGGTGAAGAACTACAACCACTTTACATTCTTGCGTGTGTTTGGTGGTGGCCACATGGTTCCATTTGACCAGCCTGAGAACTCGTTGGAGATGGTCAACAGATGGGTGAAGGGAGATTTTGCCTACAAATAGGGGGGGACCGTCTTCGGCACTGATGTTGCAAGGTAAGAAATTTGTTAAAAAATGGATATTGCTATTAGGGCAGTAGAGAAAATACCGTCAATTAAAGAATCAGGCTGTAGTAAGATTGTAGCTAATAACCGATTTAGAAGTCCTAACCTATAATAGAATATCTAATCTCAAGTGCTAGTTATCCAGGGCGATACTTTCAACTAGTGATACTAATTCCAAATCTCTGCCAGATACTTACCCAAAATTTCAGCCCAGCTCCAACATTTCATCTTGCCCCATAGAAGCAATTAGATTTTTTTTTTCGAATCCCATATTCCCAGGCCCGAAGTTGCATAATTCGGTCTCTGATTCTTATGCTGACGCTGACGCTAGGACCGTCTGAATACAGAACTATGAAACTATAACCGAGAAAGAAGAGAGGAATCTTGTCTGAATAGATCAATGCTAGAAAATATTGAGGAAGCTCGATTCCCACAATAGTTCAACTTCAATTATTGCCGATTGTAAAACTTTAGATCTTTTCAATATTTCCGATATATCATTTTGTTGATTTTCGCAATCTCCCACTTCTCCGTGTTGTGTAAGCTGCCTATTCAAGGTACCTCTGTAATGAGAGGCACATAATGCTTTGTTATTGACAAAACAACCACCAATTTACTGGTTCTCGACTGTAGAGTTTTTGCAGGGTGTCAACTTTGCAGGAAGTGCAACTTTGTTAAGAGAGGGCTAGTGCTAAATACGTAATAGTTTGACTAATAGGCTCGAGGACCAGGGACCCAAAAAGGCTGAATGTTTAAATTGAAAATCTTTCTAACATAATGTAGTTAGTTGTGAATTGATGTCGCTTCGTAATGGAGATAACAGTGAGGAGGAGCTTTGGTATCCGACATCTTCGTAATTGATTCCCTGCAAAGTTATACCTTACATTCCGAGCATCTCAAACGTACATTTCTGTCAGAGATGAAAGGATAGAGATTCTTGATTGCGCCGACGAATTGCGGCGGTCAGTAGCACGTTTTTGAATTGGTTTGCGGGCTTTCTACATAGCCAAGTCCCCGAAATCCTGTAGAGAGAAGGAGGAAGCTCATAATCAGCTGGATCAATGAAACGAAGTTTCCCATCCAAGGTAAGGTATCGCAAGTTTCTGGGGAATGATGTAGCCGCCAGTGGATGGTCCCAAATCGCCAAATCAATGATGCTGTCTGGGTACTTTCCCAAATCGGGTGATACCAGTAGCTTTCTCACTCCATTAGGAACTACAAAATCCAGTAGTCCTCGATCAAATCTGATCAGTAGTGACTTCACAGATGCTGGGAGTTTACCACAAAAGTCGGTAAAAACCACGCGCTCCAACACTGGAAAGTTGAGATTCAGTTCAAATGTGCGACGGCGATAGCAAATGAGCAGTAGGTCACGTAAAGTGGAAGGAAATTGGAATCGAAAATGGCCAATGCTCAGATAACCCGCTTGATATTCAAGGCGTTCCAAAGTAGGGGAAAACTGGCTGATATTGTAAGGAGTGTTGATCTTCAACACCTTCAAACTTCTAGGTAACAAAACGCTATCAATATTGTGGCATGTGATATCCAGATATTCCAAAGATGCTGGAAACCTTGCCACCTCTTCATCAGTTACATTGTAGCCTTGCAATGTAAGCTCTTTCGAATGATTAGGGAACGCGATAGATCCGGATGGATTACACAAGAAAACACTCACAGTGAGACTTTCAAGTTTTCTAGGGATTTCAAATCTTCTTGGATGGATGGAACCGCCGCAGTACAAGTTCAACTTCTTCAATGACGACGGAAACTTGATGCCCCTTGTACTCTCTACTGGTTTCATGATTTTTGATCTGGAGTAATCAACATCCAACTCAATTAGTCCCTCAGGAAACTGGTAATTCTCGATGTCAAATTCGTATTTGTTGACCTTTAACACATTGAACGCCGGAGCAATAGTCTTCAACAGCCGGTTTCCTTCCCTACTGGTGTATGTCAAATCTTCACATGCGGCTAGAGGGTAGCCACGATATTTGCGATAATTCACCTTCAAAGACCTCAAAGGCTTCACAGACGGGGCAATCAATTATGCTCCTGTAATACGCACCAAGGGCCGTTTCTTTCAGGGTAAGGACATGCGGCACTACAGGTGATTTTGCATCTGTAATTTCCAACGCAACCAAATTAGATATTGAGCAGAGCGAAAAAAGCTTAGAAAAGGTGTCTTCGAATCCCGTGTAGCTCAACCTAGGAATCCTTGAGAAGTAGTCGCGATGGTCAGCAACAACTGCTAGAAACCATTCATCACTTCCACGTGGAAGCCATTGATCTCTTCCATATAGATCTAAGCGTTCAATGGGAACGTTCTCTTTAACCATACTCCGTAAAGTCAGCCTCGCGTTTCACAATGCAGCAACTTTGATCAGACATGAAACGACTGACTTTAACTCTCTTGTACAATCTCTGGAAAAGAAGTGGTTGTAGGTGATCATTTTCGGGCAATAGGTCGTGAAAGTACAGCACGTCGAGTTGAGGAAAATGGTCAAAGATGCTAAGGATGATTTCCACAGGTAACCGAAAAGCCATTTCAAATTGCCATGTGGATGATTGTGTCCCACTCTTTGAAATGGTAAGTTAAATCCTAAGAAGGATGTACAGCTCGGGGAGAGAAGACGGCAAGGCGTAATAATTTCTCTCGTTAGGGAAAGCTTTATAGTAACTCAAAAGTAATTGTTCTTGTAACTAACCTCTATTTAGATAATTGGTTCTCCTCAGATCTCAAGCGGAAATATATTATCGTTAGGATAGGGGGGATTACAAGGCTCTTAGCTCAGGGCATACGTCAAGGATAAGGCAAATATAGCATTCAATTATACTCGGGTGGACTAAACTGAAAGAAGTAAGTCCTGGAGATGGTTCACCTAACTCCAACAGTCTAGTAGCAACAGCTCTCACACTACCCGTGTGATACTCAAACGTTTGACGTAGAGACTATTGAGCAGTATGACTGTGTCTGGCTCTTAACTCTCGCGTACTGGTATGCTACCTATTGTAATAGATTGTACACCAATCAGTGCTCGGGGAGATTGCAAGTCACCTGGTTGCTAATGTTGGAAATGAAAAGATTAGCAAGGAATTTTCAAGTGTGTGGGGTTTGTTTTCCTTCCAGCAGCTCTGAAGCTTCCGAAGTCTCTTGTACTTCTGCATCTGGTGATGTTTCTGGTGCTTCCGATGTCCGTAGTGGTGACACTAGTGCTTATGCATCCTTTGAGTTCACTGTTGCACGACCTACGGCATGGTTCTACATCTTATAGTTTTTAATCTACTGAAGTACCTGAAGTTCTAGTAAGTCAGCGAACTTTATGTTTCTCCACCACCTTGGAATATCTTCAAAGGTTGATGCATCCGATTATACGATTCCTACCTTGAGTCTCTGGAGAGGGTGAAATAAATCTGAGCTTTATTTCTCCTGTCACAAGCTCTGAACTATTTAGACTCTCAGAATCAACAGTGTAGCCCTGTTTCTATCGAATTGATATCCATTTCGGATTTGCAATATTATCGTGACGAACCTGCATACCACACCGTACCTCAACAGGTGCTCACAATTTTGCACCCATATTGCCTATTCTGGCCGTTACATAAATAACAACTAACACGAGGATTTTGCTGACGCAAGGAGACCGCCTGACCACTGTGCATTACCTCTGATACAATTAATCGTCTAGGAAATTTTTCTCTCTTCTCCCAATCCATCGTTCCAATGTCTTCTGTGCATTGGGTACTCGTACCCGTGCTCACCAGTCTCAGCATCACACAGGCAGTGCTAGCACTACTAGCCCACTCTAGAGTGCATCTCCCGAGTCTTTTGGCCCATGCCATAGTGTGTCTTGCAGTAGTGGCATCTCAAGTGTTCTTCCTTTTTTTGGTGAAAAAACCACTAGCCATCGCTGTCTCCATCACCATTCTCTATGGTGGCTATGTAGGAGTATCAGTTTGGCTAGGTGTGATTATATTTGGCCCCGGGGAGAAGATATCGTATCCACAGCATTTCACTGCAATTCAGTCGCTGTTAGTTATTGCGAACTTTATCACCATGGCATCCGTGGCCACCCTCGCATGGGTTGGAGTTGCTCGTTGTGACCATCCATTGAACGACGATGAGTCCTTGACAACAGTTATTGCGACAGAAAATAAGACAAACGGCAGTGACGATTCCCGAAATATGCCTTCTATTTCTCGTCAAACCACGACAGAACTCGAAAACATCCACCCAACTTCAGGAGCACTGGCTGCTCTCCACAATAAAGAGTCACAAAGGACATTAGTTGGTGCATCCGAAACCATTGATGAAGCCTCCACTCTCAATTTCTTATACAAGGCGTCGCTAGATGATGCGGCGTTGTACGACTCCAATTCGGGCAACTGGATGAACACCATGTCTGTTTCTTACTCAGCACCGTACCTCAAGTCTCGTCCGCTGGTATCATCTGGTGACTCAAGCGCAGGAAGCACATGGCGCAGAAATGATAATCAAGAGCATCCTTTGGCCCGCAGCACCAGCGCGGGATTGCGGATCAAAAAACAGCGTCTGATGACTCGCACCAGCATGGATCACATTTCCAAGGAAAGATTCGGCTCTCCGCTTCGGCCCGTTCACACCGGGCCCGGATCAGCCTCACTCACGGGATTTAAAAATAATATCACCAAGGTTGCTACAGTAACTGCATTGGCCCAGAAGCATGGCAGCGAAAAGATTCACCTGGTGCCAGCACCTGAGTTGGAGTCTCCTGGCTCACCACTATTTCCCGAGCTTGAACCATCCGATGCTGATAATGCACCTTACCGACTCTCAGGAATCATGGATGGTCTAGAGGATATTCCAAGACCCCCTCAATGGTCTGATCATGATGATAATGCTCTACGCCATTCTGCAACACACCAGGGAATTCGGAATGTTTCGCTCGAAGAATGGGAGGCCAGCAAATCCGCTTGGTTGTCGCAAAGTCACTCTGCCAAACCCATATTATATGCTATCGCCAGCTCCCTGGCGCTGTCCAAGACACAAAGTGCTCCTTCTCTTCATACCTACAGACAGGTATCCGAGAAGGTCACCGTTCAATCGGAAGACGTGGAGTCGCGGGAATATACCTATGCCAACCCCATCACGCCTATTCAAAGCCCTTCTCACTTCGAGCAACAGGAAGATTCGTCTCCAATCAAGAAAATGATGGGGATCTTCAAAAAAAGAGACTCTGTGGCAGACATTTCGACTTCTCCATCTCCTCCAATACCCCAAAACGGTAACCACAAGCATACCACGTCTGTGGCAAACTCTTTGGCGTCGTTTCTGGCCTCATTGACTTCTGGCAAGTCGTCGAGGTCCAATTCACCACGGAAGTCGATTAAATCGCTTTTCGTCCGCTCTTCCATTTACGACCTGGCTTCTCCACAACGTCTGGCATTTTTTCCCGGTCCTCCAGGAACTCACAACTTGCAGAGGCTTTCTCATCACCAGTCTATGTCGCTGAACTTTAGATTACTCCCAGGTTTCCTGCCTTCTCAAAGTTGGGAAGCAGAAACAGTGGACCAATCTGAAGGATCTCGAGTCAGCAGCATTCCGAGCGCAGTGATTGGTGAGTACGATAGGGAGAAGTGGAGAACGCTCAAGGAGCTTGAACGCCAAGCTGAGATTGGTGTGTAAAGCAGAGTATAGGTATTTACGATTAAGTGAAGATTGCATTGGATGAAGATGTAGTTGAGAAACTGGGATTTCATTGGAAGGAATTAGTACTCATTGGCTGTTCTGGCCTGTTTGGCCTAAGTTGAAGATCAAGTTTTGAGTTCGTATCCCAGTGCACCTAGGCATCAGTGAGAGAATACAGATACTAGCTGATCTTGAATTACGTTCATTGATTCTCTTAGTTGAGAAGTTCTTCGCAATTTGAAAATGTTTTAGTTCATTCCTATGGGAAGTTTTATGATCTCTAGCCAGTTATTTCTAGTTTCTACGAATTATTTGAAACCATTGCAAAACCAAAAAACTTAAAACTCCCTTTAAAATTCGAGATCGGGGAAATCACGAAGGAAATGCATACGCAAGCACTTTCTAACTATACAATAATGACTGGACAATTCCATTTCTATTACAAAGGAGTATTAGCAGTGGGTTTGTTGGATTCACCACTGGACCTGTTGCGAAACGCACCTACCCATAGATTCTATGACTTGGGGCACTTATGAGAAACAGAGTATAGAAAAATGTAGACCAAGAATCACCAAAAGTTGAATAAACCACAATAATCAATGACGACGGTTTTTCAGATCATATTTATACCATTAACAATTTCATCTGAATGGCTACCGATTCATCTCTAGCTGGATGTACGGGTGTCATCTCATCGTCCTCCACCTAAAAAAATTACCACTGCCAAGTCAACTTTATAGAACACTGTGATGGACGGCGACGATCTTTTCGACGTCTTCTCAGAGGTTCCCTCTGAAATTCCTAATAATGTCCCACAAAGGGCCAAGGAAGAGCCCAAGGAAGAGCCCAAAATCCTGAAAAAGAGATCAGCATCACCAGAACCATCTCAAGATTCCCGTAAGAAACAGGATAAGACTGCGGAGCCCAAGAAGGCCAACCCGGTCGTCAGTGATGCATTGGAGATCGAAGCCTCGCGTGAGGTTGCTCCTTCGGCTGGGTTGCTAGCACCAAACTCCGAAGAACTTCCAAAAGAGAAGTCTGGCCTCAAGTTGAAGCATCAGGTCAGACATCAAGTTGCCATTCCTCCAGACTATCCCTATGTTCATATTGGAGAACATGTTCGCCAGAATGAGGCCAGAACGTATCCCTTCACCTTGGATCCTTTCCAGGATACCGCTATTTCATGTATTGACAGAGATGAGTCTGTGTTAGTGTCTGCACATACATCTGCTGGAAAGACCGTGGTGGCCGAGTATGCCATTGCCCAGTCGCTCAGAGATAAACAGAGAGTCATATATACTTCTCCAATCAAGGCATTGAGTAACCAGAAGTATAGAGAGCTTCTTGCCGAGTTTGGTGATGTGGGTTTAATGACTGGAGATGTTACCATCAACCCCGATGCCGGTTGTCTTGTCATGACCACAGAGATTTTGCGAAGCATGTTGTACCGCGGTTCTGAAGTCATGAGAGAAGTTGCATGGGTCATTTTCGATGAGGTCCATTACATGAGAGACAAATCCAGAGGTGTTGTTTGGGAAGAAACCATCATTTTGCTTCCTGATAAGGTGCACCATGTTTTCCTTTCTGCAACAATTCCGAATGCCATGGAGTTTGCCGAATGGGTGGTCAAGATCCACAACCAGCCCTGTCATGTGGTTTATACTGATTTCCGTCCTACTCCTTTACAGCATTATTTGTTTCCAGCTGCGGGAGACGGAATCCACTTGGTGGTGGACGAAAAGGGAACTTTCCGGGAGGAGAACTTCCAGAAAGCTATGTCGTCCATTTCTAACAATATTGGCGATGACCCCTCCTCTACAGAGTCCAGAGGAAAGAAGGGCCAAACCTATAAGGGTGGAAACAAGGACGGAAAGAGTGATATATACAAGATTGTTAAGATGATCTACATGAAGAGATACAATCCTGTGATTGTGTTCTCCTTTTCCAAGAGAGACTGTGAGTCGCTCGCACTCAAAATGTCAAAGTTGGACTTCAACAACGACGAGGAGAGACAAGCACTTACCAAGATTTTCGACAATGCTATCAGCTTGTTGCCGGACGCAGACAAAGAGCTTCCACAGATCAAAAATATTTTGCCTCTTTTGAAAAGAGGAATTGGTATCCATCATTCTGGATTGTTGCCAATCCTTAAGGAAATCATCGAGATCTTGTTCCAAGAAGGTCTTCTCAAAGTGCTTTTCGCTACCGAAACGTTTTCCATCGGTCTTAACATGCCTGCAAAGACTGTGGTTTTCACGTCGGTCAGAAAGTGGGACGGTAAGGGATTCCGTTGGGTCTCTGGTGGTGAGTACATTCAGATGTCTGGAAGAGCCGGTAGAAGAGGTTTGGACGACAGAGGTATTGTCATCATGATGATCGATGAGAAAATGGAGCCTCAAGTGGCCAAAGGTATGGTCAAAGGTCAAGCGGACAGATTGGACTCTGCATTCCACTTGGGATACAACATGATTTTGAACTTGATGCGCGTAGAAGGAATCTCTCCAGAGTTCATGTTGGAGAGCTCTTTCTTCCAGTTCCAAAACGCTGCCTCTGTGCCTGTGATGGAGAAAGAATTACAGAAGTTGACCTTGGAGTATAACAGCACGAGCGTTGAGGATGAATTTTTGGTCAAGGAGTATTACGATTTGAAAAAACAATTGCAGGTTTATCAGAATGATCTTCGCCGCGTCATCACTCACCCGGGCCACATCTTGCCCTTTTTACAACCAGGAAGAGTCATCAAGGTGAAGATTGGGGAACAGGAGTACGGCTGGGGCATGGTTGCATCATTTAGTAAGAGATCCAACAAGAGAAACCCTTCGCAAGTGTTCACGGACCACGAATCGTATATTGTTAGCGTATTCGTGTGCACGATGTTTGTGGACTCTCCAGTTAACTTGATCAAGCCATTCAACACACTTCTTCCCGAGGGAATCCGCCCAGCCACTGGTGACGAGAAGTCGAGAGCCGAATATCTCCCAATCACGTTGGACTCCATTGAAGCCATTTCAAGTGTGCGGTTGAAGGTTCCTGATGACTTCAAGAGCTCTACTGCCAAGCGTAACATGGTGCGTACATTGAAGGATTTGCCTAAGAAACTTCCGGATGGAATTCCTTTGATGGATCCTATCCAGAGCATGAAGATCGACGACTCCGACTTCAAGATGTTGGTTCGCAAGATTGACGTTTTGGAAGGTAAGTTGGCCACCAACCCATTGCATGACTCCGACAGAATTGGTGAGTTGTACAGCAAGTTTTCTCAGAAAATGGACATTGATGCCAAGATCAGAGACACCAAGGAGAAGATCCTTGAAGCGCAGGCTGTGATCCAGCTCGACGATTTGAAGCATAGAAAGAGAGTGTTGAGAAAGCTCGGATTCACCACGCAAAACGATATTATCGAGTTGAAGGGCCGTGTGGCATGCGAGATCTCCACGGGAGACGAGCTCCTACTCACAGAATTGACCTTTAACGGTACGTTCAACGACTTGACATCCGAGCAATGTGCTGCATTACTCTCGTGTTTTGTCTTCCAGGAAAGAGCCAAGGAAATCCCACGTCTCAAGCCAGAGTTGGCAGAGCCTTTGAAGGCCATGCAAGACATGGCTACCAGATTGGCCAAAACGTACAGGGAGTGCAAGATCGAGATTATCGAAAAGGACTACGTTGAGCAATTCCGCCCTGAACTTATGGAAGTGACGTATGCTTGGTGCAAGGGAGCAACCTTCACTCAGATCTGTAAGATGACCGATGTGTACGAAGGATCGCTCATTAGAATGTTCAAGAGATTGGAGGAGATGATCCGCCAGATGGTTTCCGCTGCCAAGACGATCGGTAATATTGCATTGGAGGAGAAGATGGAGAAGGCTGCTGAGTTGGTGCACAGAGACATTGTTTCTGCTGGGTCGTTGTACTTGTAGAATAGGAGGAATAAAGATATTGGAGAGAGTAGACTAACTGAGCAACTTCAATTAGTAGGAAAGAAAATAGTAAGAGATAGTAAGAGATAGTAAGAATGAAATAGTAAGAATGAAAATAATAACAGATTGTGAAAATGAAATAATAAGAATGAAATAGCAAGAGTGAAATAGCAAGAGTAAAAAAGTAAAAATCAAAATAATAACAATCAGAAATCAGATCGTAAGAATCAGAATAAAAGCAGTCATTCTCTTCCACTAGCATTCTCAGCCTCAGACTGCACTCCACTATCGACTTGGTCATGTGCAAGATGACCACATGAATTAATCCTGTCTAAGGGCCGTTTGCTATAAGGTAGGAAATATCCTGAATTGCCCATTAGCTCCTACAAAATCATAATGGACCGCAGAGTATCTGTTTCGCTGTCGCAAGCAGAACTTGTCTATGTCAAATCTAAAGCATATCTACATCCCACAACCTCCAAGAAGGATAATGTCGTGGGATACTTGTCGCTAGCAAAACCAGGTGGTCCCACCACCTACAAGGATATTTTGCTCTCATTCACGCCAGAAGCAATGCTCTCTAAAGAGGAGCTGAAGATTTACGATGATGCAGACATTTCTGAGGAATTGGCACTGGAGTTGCTGCTGTTGCTGATTGGTGGCCAAAAACGGCAAAAGAAGCCCCGATTGCCCATTGTGAACAAGCCTCCCAATTCGGTGGGTACTGGATACTCGTTTTCCGTGCAATTGTCCTATATCTATCTGATCCAGTTTAGAACCCCATCGTTGGGATGGTGGTACGGATCCATTGTGATCCACACGAAGTCTGGCGAAAAGATGCCTGTGATATTCTTCCATGACGATGAATCGCCGCTGACACTTCAGAAACAAAAGATCAAGAACCAACGATTTGATCCATTCGGTGACGACGGCCAGATGTTCTGGGGTGGCCAGGACTTCTTACAGGCACTCAGCAAGTTGATCAATGTAGACAGATCCACGGTGGAGCCCTCTGTATACTTGGTGGATCCGTCTCTGGCTGATTTGCGTAATTTCTCTCCATTTAAGGAGGGAAGTAGTATGGGAAAACAGCCAGTAGTGCTGAAGACAACGGCTGAGCCATTCAAGTTGCCCGATGTCAACAAGTTCTTTGCGAATGCAAAATGGAAAGTGTTGGAGACGGTGGCAACGTTCAGTCTGCGCACAAAGAACCAGGTGATAGACTTGGTGGACGAGCATGTTCCCGAAGCGGTGGTGAAGCTGCTAGTAAACAAGCCGGAAGTTCAGAAAATCGGCAATGACTTTGATAGTGCTCGAGTCTATTTGGCGAAATGGGCCGCGCAGGTGAAGGAGGAGGCAGAGCAGTCCCAGCGCAAGTTTATGCTTGAAGATGCCGTGTATGCGAGAATCAACCTGGAGTTGGGTCCAGATAACAAGCTCTTGACTCCTGAGGAAATTAGCAACGCATCCAGAAGAAAGCCAGTGTCCAAAGTAGAGTGGAATGGTCTCTTCGATGAGAGCGGGCGCCTCACGGTGACCGTTGATGAGGTCAAGAGTAGAATATTTCACGGAGGACTCGAGAAAGATGTGAGAAAGGAGGCGTGGCCATTCTTGCTCGGAGTATTCCCCTGGGACTCGCTGGCAAAGGAGCGTGAAACTATATTCCAGAGCTTGCAATATGGTTACTGCGATTACAAGAGAAGATGGGTAGACGACGAGGAGAAACGCCAGACCGAGTTCTGGAAGGACCAGAAGGTGCGTATCGAGAAGGATATCCACCGCAATGATCGTGATTTGGAGATCTTCAAGGGCAACAAGAACGACAACAGCAGACAAGGAGGATCGTCACAGAACCAAAATGAAAGAGAATCGTCGCCTGAGACACCAGATGAAGGCGAAGATTGGAATTTGTCTCATATTAGCAATAAGCATTTGTTTAGCATGAGAGAGATCCTCTTGACTTACAACGAGTACAATGTGAACTTGGGATACGTTCAAGGAATGACAGACTTGCTTTCTCCCATTTATGTTGTGTTCCAAAGTGAAACCATGGCATTCTGGGCATTTGCTGGGTTCATGGAGAGAATGGAGAGAAACTTCGTGAGAGATCAGAGCGGCATGAAACGGCAAATGCTAGTTCTCAACGAGCTCCTCCAGTTCATGCTCCCCAACTTGTTCCGCCATCTCGAGAAGTGTGAGTCCACCGACCTCTTCTTCTTCTTCAGAATGCTTTTGGTGTGGTACAAGCGTGAATTTGAGTGGGAGCAAGTGAACACCCTTTGGGAGGTGCTCTGGACGGACTTCTACTCGAGTCAGTACCATCTTTTTGTCGCTTTGGCAGTGTTGTCAGACAACGAGCGGATAATAATCCAGAACTTGCTGCGGTTTGACGAAGTGTTGAAGTACATGAATGACTTGCTGGGAAAGATGAATCTTCACGACCTTTTGGTGAGGGCAGAGCTTCTTTTCTTGCGTTTCCGCAGAATGGTGGATCTTATCGATCGGGAGAATCTGATCAAGATGCAACAAGGCGAGTTGTATGAGGCTCAGGTGAACCCTGACTTGCGTGAGTTGCTTTCTAAGAAGATGGTGGTACAGAAAGAGGTTGAGAGACCTGAGGGAGTTGGAGGAGGCTGAGGGAATGGATGATCAAGATAGATGAGAATTGTGAAGGTAATAGGTTCATAGGTTTTGTATTGCAAATTGCTTTGGAGAGGGAGAGTAGGTGACGAAGTACATGAACCGTGCATGGGAGAGAATTTCCATGTGCAAGCATATCAAGGCTATTCCAAACTACGTTCGCCTCGTTAGAACCCTAGTCAAACAATAGAAGTGAGAAATGTGAATACGTCATACTTAACATTCATACAAAATAGCAAGCATACAAATTCGGAAGCAGTACCTACAAGATTCTCGGAGCCCAACAAACACCAACGAAGGCTTCTTGTGAAGAGGGAACTTGAAAACTTGAATAATCTCATCGTTGTCGTGGTGAGTTGCCCTAATGGTCGATGATTCTAATGGCATTCGCGCACTGCAAGTAATAGAAATGCACTAATATGTAGAACTACTACTCAAAGCTTTGCATGATTCTGCCAATGCAGTCCCACGTGAATGCTTTAGTCCGATGGAGAAATGAAGAAAAGGCTTCATTTGCGTTCATTAGCTCAATTTCTGAATAGATGATGTAGAGGAATCGCCTCGTGCCTTGATAAAGACGTTAGTTGACTTGAGAAAGAGTAAACAGACCACCACCAAACCATCGTCTTAACTAGCGTTTTATGAACTCAATTAGTTTTCTTTTGCCTCGTAATTATTCACATTAAGAAAAAAAAAAAGAGGAAAAGCCAAGGGTTCATCTCTAGCATGGGATCTTCTCTACTCTCTCGTATCCGGGAAAATAGTAATGCCGTTTGGCTCTAGTCCTACCCGGAATTAGTGAGTCGGAGTTATCCTGGCCGGACCATGTCGTTATCCTGGCCGGACCATGTCGTTATGTCCCAAAGACGAGTCTCAGAGGCATCAAGGTTTGAGATGGAGAATGCACACAAATCTCCGCTTACATGCACTCAGCTCAACAATAACCACTAATGGATTCATAAGGATATAGCTGGGAAACTCCCACGTTAGAGGTTTTCGCCCCAAAATGACCACTTTATTCAATCTGGCGGACAGAAACGGATACAAGGCGACCCAAAGTGAGGAAGACGAGTATTACCTCGAGGAACAGGAATGGACATTCTCTACTACTACCAAGTGCATATTCATTGCAAGCGGTATTACACTCAGCGGAGCAATAATCTACCTTTTCTGCTTTGTATTGCCCACTATGTTCATTCCCAAGCCGGTAGCTCTTGTGGGAATCACTAAGGTCCAGGAATTGGTGGTGGAGTTGGCTCCTGTATCTCCGGAGGTGGTCCAGACATGGAGAACAGAAACATGGGGAACTGTAGACTATGACGATGAAGACGGAGACTCTGAAGAAGAGTTTGAGGAAATTAGAGATGAAGACCAGATGATGTCGATGTCAAAAAAGAAAACGAACCAGCGTTTGATCGTCATTGGCGATATCCATGGTCAATACATTCAGTTGCGTAAGTTGCTCAGAAAAGTCGGATATAACCCCAAGAAGGACACCGTTCTTGCGTTGGGTGACTTCATGGCGAAGGGTCCAGACTCCCTTAAGGTGATTGAGTACTTGGCCGAGATCAATGCCGAGTGCATCTTAGGAAACCATGAGTATTATGCATTGCAGAACTACGCTCAGTTCCATGGATTAGAGAGCCCGTTCTTTGTGAACGGCAACTCGACACTGGCGCTCAGAAGTCCAGATTTGTCCTACAAACTGTCGCAAATGTCCGGTTTGGGATTCAACGACGATCCTGAGTATCTCTTGGCGAAGAAGTTGCAGCCACACCACATTGAGTATATCAATCTGTGTGGAATGATCAAAAGATTGGGCAGAGTGCCATTACACTCGAGCAAAAACGATGGACGCGAAGGGTCAGCACAGGGATTGGCGGTTCACGCTGGATTGAGATGGGACTTGACCGGCGACCTCAATGAACAAGATCCTACTGACTGTTTGGAGATGAGATCTTACTTGGGGCCATACTACAACGAGACCACCGACGATCCCCATCAAGACAGGGCAGTTTCATGGTCCAAAGTATGGAATAGCAAGAGTAAGAGCGGAGCCACCAACCCTAAGTATGTGGTTTACTTTGGACACGATGCACGTCGTGGGCTTAATTTGAAGAGATGGGCGAAGGGCATGGATAATGGGTGTGCTCGTGGTGATTATCTTGCTGCTATGGTGATGTGGCAGGAGGAGACGAAGAACGGAGTTTCTTATAAGGAGCGGCCTGTGAGAGTTAAATGCTAGATTATTAGATAATGCATGCGATTTTTGGTAGATGCGAATAGTGGATGGTGATGGTGGTCGGGAAGGAAGGGAGGGTAGAGAGCGAGGGGAGAGAGAAAGAAGCATAGACAGAGCTAGAAAAAATGCAAACAATCCACGGAAGAAGGAAGATGTTGGAAGAGTACCATTGACATGAAATGTTTTCTAAGTGAAGAGAGGTCCAAATGAAGCAATACGGCATAGGTCAACCACGGTCAGTGCATAATGAACTTCTTTAAGCTTCAAGTCATGACCTTGATCAAATATAACTCTCAAGGATCCAATTCCCTCAAGTTGAAGAAGATGATTTCCCTGCCAATAATCTGACTCCGTAGTGCCTTTCACGTAATCACTACCAGTTCAGTAACAAAAATAGGAATTCGAATGTCCCAAGGAAGTTCCACTTGTCTATGATCAAATCTAGGATTCAACCTCTTTTGAAGACTGAAGTGTGGTGTCAGTCTTTTGCGTTGGTACTTAGTCAATGAAATGCGCAGAAGTGGGGGAATGAGCAGGCATGTCAATTGTGTCAAATACGTTTTTGAGTGGTACCTTCCATCTCATGAAACAAACATCTCATTAAGTTTTAAACACATTGGTATTGAATGGTGTCTGAACCCTTGATTGTTCTCATAATAGTAAATGTGACCTGAGGTCTACAATACCAATTTTGGTCATTGTCTACTCTCTAAGCTTAATCAATTATTGTTTTATTAAATGAAAAAGAGACCGGTTGGTTAAGATTTCTAATGCCACTGTTTTCTTCTCCCAGAGTAATCCAAATCCTCAAACTCGGCCGCAAATCTCCCATTAGCAGCCAATTGCTCTTTCAACAATATGATCTGTTGTCCGAGGACCAGTTACTTGTCCCTTTCTGCATTAAGAGCGGCTGCAGCATTTGCTTGATCCCCCTGACTATGTTGAGCTTATGATAACGAACAAAGCATTGAAAATGAGACAATGAGACAGTGAGACAATTACACTTGCGAGAAATCAAACAATACACTATATACAACAATGTTTGAACAAGTATTCTCCTCGAACGAATATTTCTCAAGAAAGCTCCACATATTCCTTCCTACTCTTCTATTCCTTCCTACTCTCTATTCCCCCTACTCTCTATTCCCCCTACTCTTCCTTCCTTATCTCTCATGTATACCCAGTCCGCATTCGCAGCCAATACTCATAATAAAATATGCCATACAAATTCACACACCACCGCAATAATTCAAACAAAAACAAAAAGCAAAACCTTCCATAGTTTGCATACTTCCCCCATTTACATCCTCCCGATTTTGTCCACTTTCCCCCATTTCCCCAATACTTGCCCCTTGCCAACGTTGCTATGCCCAAATTTACACACAACCACCGTACATTCCCTCCCGCGCAATCATCACCCTTCCATCCCAAATACTCCCCGTACCTCTCTCCTCCCACACCCAAACACCCAAACATTCCTCAAACATCCACACACCATGACGGAACCCACCTCTCTGTTGCAGCCACAAGGCGTGCTTCTGTCCACCTTCACCGATGCCACCGGTCAGCCCGTGGTGTTCTACATCGACCCCATGGACCCAAATAGGGAAAAGTACCAAAAATTGATTCATACCCACGGAGGAGTCGTGGAAACCGACGAACGTATATTGCAGCGTAACGATGTGGCCCAGTTGAGCAGTTATCCGTGGCCAGATCGGCCCACCATCGCGTTTTCCTTCATTGACCAGCTGCTCAAGAAGGGCCTGATGGTGTATATTGATGATTATCGGTTGGATACTGGATTGGGCAAGAAGAGCCTGCTTCACTATGATGATAACATGGATGCCGCCAGTGCGGTGGCTCAGGCGTTGGCCAAGAAGCTGAAAATGGGGAAGAGCACCAAGAAATTCGATGCCGACGCCGACGCATACATCTTGGAGCAAGTGAGAATGAAGCCGCGGTTCAGAACCTCGCATAAGTTTTTTGAAGAGTTGGCCCACCATTCGCTCTTGGAGGGCCACACGGGTAACTCAGTAAGAAGTAGATTCAGAGCGCATTTGGAGCACAAGTTGCAGTATGTGTTCAAGACCGATGACTTTGACAACTTGATTCTCGACGAGGAAGGGAATCGGATCGCCATTCCGGTGAATCTGGCCAAAACCATCAAGAACCGGTTCTCGGCCGAAGATGACTTCCATTTGTGTGACGATATCATCAACCATGTGTTGAACACCCAGGATCCCGAGCAATTAAAGTTTGCTGATGGCCAGTACAAGGATGGCTACTTGAACGAGAATAAATTCAGCGTGCTGATCTCGTTTTTCGATGACTACGCCCGCCACAACCCGCTGCACTCATCGCTGAGCTGGAGAGACCGCTACAGAAAGTTTGCCCGAGTTTACGGCTTGCAGAAGTACCGCGACTACTATTTGCGCGAGTTGAAGAGCAAGGATGGGCCCCAACCCATGAAGAACTTGACGTCGCGGGCGCTGAAGGAGAAAAAGAAGATCGAGAACAATGTTCGCCGTATGAAGAAGGCCCACGATGAAGCCGAGGTGGCTGCGGCCGCCGTCGCCAGCAACGGGCATCTTTTGGGCCATCCAGACCACCAACTCCTCCACACGCCGATGGACGCCAGTGCTGCAGCAGCTGTGGCCAACTTGGCGGTGTCTGCGCGTGACGCCTCGGCGTTGGACGAAGAGATCGGCGAGGTTAAAAACTCCAACATTCACGAAGCGCTCAGAAACGTAGGGGCCGAGGCTGGCAGCGTGAACATCGATGACGACATGGTTCACTCCGGTGTGCGTGCGCTTGCCGACCACAGTGCAATCCACCCAAGTCTTTCCGGTAACGCTGGCGATTCCGATGGTGAAAACTACGAGATGGACATGAAGACGGAGGAGGATTCCCAGGACACTTTGAATGGCGACGCCGTGTACATGTCGCGCAACACCACCATCGACGACATGTTCAACAAGCACTTCTACATGAATGGTTCCAAGGATATCTTGGACATGGTGGGAGAGATTTTGCGGCCATTGGGTCCTACCGATGTCGATACTGTGTTTAAGGAGTTTGAGAGGCTCGGATTGACCCGCACATTTACTGCCCACATTCTTAAGGTGACGAGTGCCAATGCCAAGAGCATCCACGATTTCTTGGTGCAGCTTTTCCAAGGATTCGACAAGCTGTTGAATCCCCAGAATATGTTGGAGCACAAGCTGATCAACTTGGTGGATCTATTGTTTCCTCGCAACCACAACGGGTTCTGGATCCAGGAGTACGACTCGTACTTACGGAAGGGCAAGTACCAAAAATTGCAGTTCCAAGATGAAGAGAGTTTGCGGGAGAGACGGGCATTCCTAGGACTTGACGAATAGTCGCACCACAGTGTTTTTTTGTTGTTTGTATATTAGAAGCGTTGCTTCAATCACATGGTTGTTATATGTAGTCTGTTTATTGTAGAGAACAATTGGGAGCTGGCAGTGCACATAGCGGCGTTCTTATTCCAGGGGACAACACTGCGACATCCGAGGGCACATCTGAGACCGGTTTGAAATGAGAAAAAATTTCGTCGCGCCTGCACACTGCCTGCGGTATTTGCCGCAAACGGAACTGTAAACAAATCCTCCGAGGCTTCATTACGGAATTGGTGCATGTCTAGTAAACTTTTAAACATTGAAGGTATACTAAAAGGAACGATGTCTATTGGCAAAATGTTCCCGCAAACTAAAAATCATCGGAAGTAGAACAAACAAAAGAAGCGTAGCAGTGCCTCTCTAAGAAGAGAAAACACCCCAGTACTTCTCAACACCCCAAGCACCGTCAGCCTTCCAGTAGTCGTTGAAAGCGTTGAAGAAGAGAACATCGTTACCGCACTTACCGGAAATGGAAGCAAGAGCAGACTTCTGGTTTTCAGGAGAAGGAACGGCAACACCGTTGGATTGACCCTTGGTTGGCCATCCAGTCTCGGTGATGAAAACGGACTTGGAACCACAGGTGGAGGCCACTCTCTCAATCTGCAACATCACCCAGTCACCAGCATCTTCGGCGGTCACGTAACCGTCAAAGAAAGCGTGGGCGTTAACTGCCATGTAGTCGGAACAGTCACACAAGCCTGGGTTGTTGATAACAGCAATAAAGGTGTCAACAGAGACAACAGGACCAGTGTAGCCAGCAGCCGTCAAAGCAGCCTTACCCTGGGCCACATAGGACAGAACCTGGGCCACGGTAGCCTCACCGCCGTTGACCAATTCGTTACCAATGGAAACAGTGTAAACACGGTCCCAGCCACCGTGGGCCTTGACGGCGGAAGCCAAGGTGGAGATACCACCGGCAATGTCGTTCATAAAGAAGATACCGGCGAAAAGCTTCTGGGACTCGCCCAACACAGCCATGACGTTCTCCACCTGGTTACAGTCCACTCCGTAAAGTCTTATGATCTCAAACTGCAGGAGCTCGGCAATGTCGGCGGCAACGGCCGAGGCAGACTTACAGGTGCCGTCGGCGTTGTAAGGAGAGTAGGTGATACCCTTGGCGGCACCAGAGAAAGAAGAGGAAGAGGAAGGCACCGAGGCAGGCGAGGAACCGGACGAAGCGACGGTAGAACCCCCGGAAACAGGAGTCACGGGGGTGGCGACGCTGGGGGTAGCCACCGACTCAACCGGAGAGATGGAGGAGGCGGTAGCTGCGGCCGGTGGCGAGAAACCAGCGGTAACAATCACGGTGTGGGTCACCACTTCCTTTTTCTCGTGTTGATGGTGTTGGTGGTGCTGAACTGGGGAAGCGAGGGCAGAGACCACCATGGTGGCCTTAACAAGGGACTTGAACAACATAGCTAAATGAGTGAAAGGTTGTCTCTAGGGAGTGAAAGGAATGACTGTAGAGGATGAACCTTGAGGAAAAAGACTAGTAGGAGCGGAAATTGGTCAACAAATATATGCTGCCGTGGACGGTGCAGGAATAGGAGGGAGCCGGGAAGGCTAGACCGCGAATCGGGTGTGTGCCTGCAGGCAGGACCCTCGGAGATGCAAGGAGGCAGGAGGCCAAGAGGAAGGAGGTGGTTTGTAGTGGTTGAAGGTTGATGAAATTGTCGATGGAGTAGTTAATGGAGATGGATTTGTTGTTGATTGTTTAAGGGGGGAATTGAGGAATTGGCAATGGGGTGAATTGGTGATTTTTGTTCTTGATTATTGCTATTGTTATGTGTGTAACTATCTGAACTTCACCGTGTGGATGGCCACATGTCGAGACGGACATAACAAGTGTTTTCTCATTGAGCGTTTTGGGAACCGTAATGAGATTTTCCTGGCCGCAACATCACCACTAGTGCACGTGACTCGGGAAATAACCTTTTTCGCATTGATTGGGCCAAGTGTTTCACTTTGGGCCAAATTCGCAACGTTAGTGTATGGAACTAAAATGATGCGATCAACCATGTCCGACCAAAACGCAAAACCTCCCAGAAGTTCCCAAACCTCCCAGAAGTTCCCAAACTTCCCAAAAGTCCCAAAACTTGCCAAACCTTCAACACCTTTCAAACCCTATCTATCCCCAAACCGTTATGATGCAGATTCCACCACTATGGCCGAATGCGGTCTAATGACGTGCATGTCACATATCGCAGATCTGCAACAACTTCAGCGATGGTCTAGACTGAAAACTGATGGTGGCCGTCTACTGAATAATCCACTCACATGATTCTCATGCCTGTAGTTCGTATAGATAGCCCGTGCGTCGCATGTGTGGCCCATGGCCCTAGCTTATCATTCTGGTCAACTCCTATCTTGAGTATCTCCGCCGGTTCCTGTTTTCGTCGCAAGGACAACCATAATTGGCTTGCACATGGGTCGAATTGTGCAATGTGCAACCAATCAAGCGGTGGAATGGCTGTAGGATAATTGTGCGAATGTTCGGGAGAAGAGCCATTCTCAAGGGGGGCTGGAATTCAGCAACTGGAATGTATGCTATTGGCTGCTTCTGATGACGTTGGTTAAATTAGAGTGTTTATAGAGGCTACAGTGGTGGTTGGGCTGCGATAGCCTTTTTCGCAAGAGAAGGTTTTTGATGAGATTGGCATTAGATACTTATCGAAGTTACTTTCACCAAGATCATCTGCTTCCAATTTTACTGTGAATCCATTCTTTTGGTTATTTGACTTTGGTTTTTTCTTCTGGCTATTTCGTTCTGTACTTGATTGATTCTCTTTGTTATCTTTCGCTTTCTTCCTTCGTTTTTTTATGTCACTGCATGCTTAGTTATTTTTTTTCTAGCTTTTTTCGCTTTTTTCGCTTTTTTCGCTTTTTTTCGCTTTTTTCGCCTTTACCCCTGGTGTCGACTATCTTACCTTGGACTTCTGTGAATCATACGGCAAACGAAAGAACTAGAACCACCACATATCCAAACGTAAATATCGGCCGATGGGATTCACTGTCGTACGTAATGTCCATTGTATTCGGTCATCAATCTGGTGCATGTTCTCGTGGGGCACAATTGCAATGATAAGCTAATGACTTTTTTCTCTTCATTGTTCCATCGTAGGACTTGGGAATCCAATCGCAGGCAAATTACAAGTTCAGCATTTGACCCTCAGCGTCGAGTAGAACTGTATAATCCATTGAAGTATAGGAAGCAGGCATGGCTATCGCTGCAAAAGGGATAATCTTCCCTCCAGATGTAGAGTATCTGAAATTCACACACGCTTCTGATTGCACAGACATCTCCAAAATCTTCAAAGGAAAGCAAAAAGGTCTTTCAAACTCATTCTACTTCCAGCTTGATTATCTCCATTATCTCCAGTTACATGGAAGAATTTGCACTTTCGTATCCATAATGACTGGATGAATTCATTTAGGAAGTTGGAAGGTGAAACAGATTGGTAAGATTTAAACCTCATGTAGCTGGATCTGAAGTCTAAAATTGCTCGTAAATCAGAGTCTATGGTTACTATTCGAGTGTTGAGTCGAATATTCAGCCCAAACAACCTCCGATGCTCATATCCTCTTTCTGAACGCTCTGAAGCCTCGGCGTAACCTTTTATTCTTCAGGCTAATATTTAAACAGAAAACCACCCTAGTTCGAATTTCTATATATGGAACCCACAAGAGCAATAATAGTTAGAGTATCAAGAATGGAGAACCCAAAATATTACCAGCCCCGAGAGAATAGCTAGATCTAGAAAAGTGTAGATGGATTTGAGATAGTTAATCACAGCCAAAAGGTTTGATTTCTTCAACACTCGAAGAGAAGCGAATTGAGTGATTACCTATGGATTCTGGGAAGTGGCGGAGTTCCAATGACAGAGTGGTGGTTGGGCCAAGCAATCATACGTGCCATAAGCTTAAGAAAAGTGAGTTATGGGATTTTAAGACTTGCGAGAGCAGTTACGACCAGGATCCGGTTGTTGCAATCAAAAGCGATCGACGGTACCAATCTTTCCAGTTAGCTACAAAGTGCAATTGGTTTCGGTTTATGTTCTTTTCTTGTTAGGTTTGAGTCGTTGAAATTCACCGCCGAGCGTACTACGGGGTTCAAGACTATTGGTTGCACCAGGTTCATGATGTCAAACTCTAAAATAGTGAGTAGCCTAGAGATCTGTCGAAGAAGAGAAATTGAGAAACTCGTAGTTGTGATTCATCTTTGAATTGTCGATATTTGTTCAATACCACGTAAATGAGGAAGTCCAATGTGTTTCTGGTCATCATCCTTCATGATTCGCCTGTGAGAAACTTATAATTGGAAGCTCAAATTAGTCGATACAATAACAGTTGTGCAATCGAAAATAATCTAAAACTCAAATGGACATCATCTAGATGTGCCTAACCAAGTCATTCCCAACGTTTTCCTCACATTTGTTCACTTTATTTGTTATCAATTTCCTGCTCTTGTTAGCAACTCATACAAAATTCTGCCACAGAAAAAATCTCGCAGTTAATCCCCAAACTCCGCCAAAATGACTAGCGTCACCATATTGTTATCAAGCCCCACTATTTGCTAGCCCTAATATTTTGTTAGCTAGCCCTACCATATCTGATTCAAATCCCCGATCTCGAATTCCCATACACACCACCCCAGAGTTTCTTGCGAATCAAGATTGAATATTGCATAGATCTAAAATATAACCAGGGGAAATAATAACAAAACGCCTCAACAGAGAATAAGAAAATTCCTAAGATTCGGGCACTCTCAAAAATAGAGGGAAAATAATTGAATGACAACAAAGTCAATGAAATTCAACTAAATTATGCTAATCAATTACTCTCTCCGCGACCATCGTCGTTACAAGGTCGCCACTGCGCACTGCACACAGTCCACCACAATCACGTGACCGCACCGAGATCACGAAATCAATCCCTGACTATCCAACACTCTACCGATTAACAAGTTCACATTGGAATCATTATTGCGTTCATCCAATTCTTCCTCTAAAGTGTTCTTTGTCACGCGAACCGCATAGCTACGCGTTTAAACCCGAATTTCTCGCCAATTGCCCATTCAATCTGACCGACTGGCACCACTTCTGTTGCTCTGGCGCCTTTTCCCAACCAAAAGTGGCGTGAACCCCCAGCACGAACACCGCAGCGTTGCGTTTCTACAAGAGAACAGGCACCAACAAAAAGCAGCAAATCGAGGCTCGTGCATCTCCGGAGCCTGTTGCTACAATGATTGACAAAGGTGTCCAGCATGAACCTTCAGCCAACGACGAGTTTATCGAGATTGATAGCGATACAGACGTCATGGACAAGGCACACGCCAACGCCATTGTGCTTGATGGCTCGGACGTCGAGAATTCTGAAGAGTCCGACGTGGAAGTAGTTGACGATATGGATGTAGAGGAGGTGGATGAGAATGGCGGGCCAGTCCCCCACGGCCGGTTTCCTGACGCCGTGAAACAAGTAGGAAGCGAACGGTATCCTTTGGCCAATGACCACGTGCATCTTGCAGAAAGATTGATGAAACCAATCCCAGATTATCCCGTGAAAGCTGAGGGCCACCACACGTGGGAAATTACCGACTGGAATGCCCTTAGGCGCGAAGAAAAGGTGCGTGGCCCGCAGTTTGAGTGTGGAGGATTCAACTGGAACGTTCTCTTGTTCCCAAGAGGAAACAACGACACAGTATCGGTGTACATGGAGCCACATCCAATTGTCGAGAGAGATGGAACGCCTGACCCCGCTTGGTATGTGTGTGCGCAGTTTGCGCTAGATATCTGGAACCCAATGCATCCCCAGTCGCAATATCCCAGTGCTCTGAGCCACCGTTTCAACAAGAATGAGACCGACTGGGGCTTTTCATCGTTCATTACCTCCAGAGATCTTGCTAGCCAGTCCAAAGTAAACCAGCCACATCCTATCTTGGAGAACAACAAGCTCAACATCACTGCCTATGTTCGTGTCATTGACGACACGTCGACTGGCGTGTTGTGGCACAATTTTATGGATTATGACTCGAAAGCCAACACTGGCTACGTGGGCTTGAACAACCAGGGTGCAACTTGCTACCTCAATTCGTTGTTGCAGTCCTACTACACCACTAGAGTATTTCGTGATCTTGTCTGTCAGATTCCGACCGACAATCTCGCCGAAAGCTCTTCCAACAATAAGGCTGTGCCTTTGGCACTACAAAGAATTTTCTACCACTTGCAACTGTCAAATGAGCCTGTTGGAACTTTAGAGTTGACAAAATCATTTGGATGGGATTCCAGTGATGCTTTCACCCAGCACGATGTCCAAGAATTGAATCGTGTGCTCATGGACAAGTTGGAACTGGCCATGAAAGGCACAAAAATCGAAAAGAAGCTTAACGATGTGTTTGTGGGAAAGATGAAGTCTTACATCAAGTGTGTGAATGTCCCATATGAATCGTCTAGAGAGGAGGATTTCTGGGACATCCAATTGAATGTTAAGGGGTTTAAGAATTTACAGGAATCCTTCGAGAACTACATTGAGGTGGAAATGCTTGATGGTGAGAACAAGTACCAAGCTGGAGACCAGTACGGTTATCAGGATGCGAAGAAAGGTGTGGTTTTCGAGTCATTTCCTCCTGTTTTACACTTGCAATTGAAGCGGTTCGAGTATGATTTCATGGAGGACGATCTTGTGAAGATCGACGACTTATATGAATTTCCAGATAAAATTGACCTCAGCCCATATTTAGATGATGACTTGCCAACAGAGTTCACGAGCCAGAACTGGACCTACAAACTCCATGGCGTTTTGGTGCACCAGGGAAGCATTTCTAATGGTCACTATTATGCTATGATCAAGCCAGAGGCTGACCATGAGACTTGGTTGAGATTTGACGATGATAAAGTGTGGAAAGCTACTCGAACGCAAGTCTTTCAAGATAACTTTGGGGCTTCCGATTTATCACAGGCCCAATTGAGACAGCTTACTCGTTTGGAGCAGAATGAGTATTTCTTGAGAAGAGCAACCTCGGCATATATGTTGGTGTACTACAGAGAGACGGAATTATCATATGTTCTTCCCTCTGAGTTGGCTCCGATCCCAAGCCATGTTGCTGAACAAATCGACAAAGAACGCGAAGAACTTGCCAACTGGGAGAGAATGAAACGGGAAGCTTTGTTCTACATGAATGTGAAGATCCTAACAGTCGATAATTTTGCTTACTACAATGGTTTTGATATCTATCCAGATCCTTCAAACACCAAGTTGTATGATGCAAACGTCTTTGACAAGAGATCTTATCCTACTAGTATGGTTGTGAAGAAAGATGCAAAGTTTTCGTCTTTGTACAAACTTGTGGCTAAGAAGCTAGGCTACATTGAGGGTGACTTTGAGGAAGACAAGATCGAGGACTTGAGAATCGAGGAAATCAAGGAAGAGAACGGAGAGTCTGCAGAAAGCGCAACTACTAACATCGAAGACGATGATATTTCTCAGTATCCATTCAAATTGGTACCAGTAAAGCATCGCAACAACAAGACAAGCAGACCGGACGTTGCAGTACCTAACGACTTGGCGACTAATTCCGTAACACAAATCTACACCAAGTGCTTCAAACGAAAGTATGATGAAATGGTGTTCTTTGTTGAAGAGCCAAGGAAAGAATTGTCTCATATTGTCACTTCCGATCAAGTTTTGGCCCCCGAATCTTTCGATTTTGATGCGATGGCACAGAGACTTACTTCGAATAAAATTGAAGTCACTCCCGCTGATTTCAAGGAAACTGATATCTACTTGTTCATCAAGTATTTTGATCCTGTCACTGATGAAGTGAGAGGTCTCACCTATCTTAGAGTTCCTAAAGATACAGTTGTATCCAACCTCATTGCACCTATCAACAGATTGCTTCAGTTTGATCCCCAGACACCTCTTAAGTTTTTCGAGGAAGTGTCGCAAACTAGAATTGAGTCAGCGGATGCACATTTGACTCTAGAGAAGAATGAGCTCAGCACGGGCGACATCTTGACGGTTCAGCTAGCCGATGTCGAAACTGCAGCTTTTGGGAAGAAGTTTGGTAATGCAAATGACTATTACAAGTTCTTGCTCACAAGATTGCATATTTTTGTCAAACCTTGCAAAACGAAAGACGATGAAGAAGACAGCGATTTTATCCAAGAAGAGGTACCCGACCCAGCAACCAACGAGGTAGAACTCAATCCCGAGGCAACCGAGGAAAAAGAGATCAAGCTTGCCAAAGAAATGAGCAGATCCTTTGACTTGTGGGTCTCGTCTAGTTACTCCTACCAAGAATTGGCCAGCGATATTGCTAAGAATTTGAGCGACGACGTCAATCCGGAATATTTGCGTCTCTTTGTTGTGAATTCACATGGAACAAGATTCCCATTATCATCGAACCTGAACTTGTCTCAGATTTTCACGAAACAGGTAGCAGTTTCATCTATTACTCAATTCGAGTATGAAATACTTAACATCACCTTAAAGGAATATGAGAACATGAAAGCTATCAAGATCCACTGGCTCAACAGCATCCTCCAATCCCACTTGCTCGACTTGTTGGTTCCAAAGACAAGCACCGTTGCTGAAGTAATCAAGAAATTGATTCACAAACTCGACATCCCTGAGGAACATTGGAGTAACTTGCTTGTTTGGGCTGGTCAAGACAGCAAGTATGCTGACCTCATCAAGTTCGACAGACCAATTGATGAGATTAACGACCAATACGAAATATACTGTGGATACTTCCCAGCAGAAGTGGAGATTTTGTCCAGTCATGACATTTTCAAGAGATTTGATGAGAACCACCTCTCTGCTAGTAACATCGAGGACGAGGCTTTGAGAAAAGAATTTGAGAAAGCACAGCAGTATTCAAAGCTGTTGAATATTATCCCGGTATTTCACTTCTACAAGACTACTTCGTACGTGCACAGTAAGCCGTTTGTGTTTGCTGTGTACCCCGATGAGCCAGCTGAAGAGACCAAGGAAAGATTGAGAAAGAAGTTGGGTCTTGGATTGCAAGCATTTGAGAAGATTAAGATTGCATTGGCTGATATGAATGATAAGGGCAGGTACCTTGATTTTGAGAAGGCAGGATTGAATTTATTCGAGGAAGTGACCAAGTTTGACGCACACGTTTCATTAGCATTGGATCATCCAGATAGAAACCCCCGCCGCGCCAACCCGTTCGATAAGGGTATTTCGATCCGTTGATTTTTGCGACATCGTATATAGTTTGCGTTCACATGAAAGAGCAACCAAGACATCATTTGCTCTTATTCATTATTACCCTTCACTACCGTGTAGGTTCTGATACTCAGCCTGTCGAATGTCTGTGGAGCTAAGTTTGCCCTTCCAATTATTGCTTTCATCTCCACTTCCATCACCTCCAATGACTTTTACAACCACAATCTGGATAGCAGGGTATCCATTCTCTTGCCTGTAGTTGTTGACAAATTCTCCTCCTTTGACAGTCTCCTGACTGAGAATCAATGCGTCTATAGCTCTCACAAACCCAGTGGGTCCGCAAATGTCGTTGATCTGATATATGTTGAATGCAATGCCCGGCGAAGCCACCTTCTGGAGGAATTTACACACTTTGAGGATCCTGGTATCCAAAGTCTCCATGACTTCAGCAAATTTCTTATTGACAAGTAGTTTGGGCCCCGTAACTCCCACGATCACCTTCTTTCGAGCAGCAAACGCAGTCATCAAGAGCAAGATCTTATGCCCGTCATGAATATGGTCGAATGTGCCGCCAACAGCACTGGTATCGACTTGTTTATATCCGATCCCTTTGTCGAAGTCAATATGATTCTTTCTGGTGGTAAGTTCTGCCGAGAGACACTCAAACTGTTTATTATCAGCACTTTCACCCCGAAGACAAAACACTCTTCGGCCGCCCAAAGAAACTAGCGCATTCACCAAAATATCTATTTCAAATCTATACGAAAAGCCGGAATCGGCGGCTATCCTCCTCAATTGTGGATAGAGATACAGCAATATCGCATTCAACTCACCAGTGTTCTTGATAGTCGCTCCTACGACCACATCTATGCCTGAAACGTCACTAGATATTCTACTAAAAGCAGCTGCGAAGTAAACCTCGTATTCTATTTCTAGAGGATTCTGTATTAAAATAACTGGGAACGACATAGGGAAGAAACTAGGTTTGGAACGGATGGAATTGATGCGAGGGAAATCTGGGGAAATGCATTATATACAAGAATGTAGTCGACTATGTAAGTATTCAGGCAGAAAGACGGTAGATTTTCCACCGAAGCGAGTAAAGCGCGGCTAGAGCATCAGGAGAGGATCTGTCAATCTGGAATAACGACCGAAGGGTGACCATGAGTCTCTTATCGTTAGATCCTAGCTGAGATTTGGCCTTGAGGTTCTTGTAGACGTATTCCACTGAATTCTGGATAACTTCAGTATGTGCAATCTTCTCGCGGGGATCAACCATGGCTCTGGGTCTGTAGAGTAGAATTCCCGAGTGGATGATTTTCTTGTGGAGTTCCACTGCGATATCCCCCGTTTCTGGTGCATCACTCCAAGTGATTCCGTAGAGGGTCTTGATGAACGAGTTGTAGGACTCCACAAACCGGTTCAGCATTAGAGACTTTCTATTTTGCGAGCTGGCGTACACTCGGGCCTCATGAACCATAATCGAATCCATAAGAATCAGTAGCGGGTCCAAAAGATCTCGTAATTGTTGAGCAGTGAGCGACCTCTTAGCGGTGTTGTCACGTAATCCTTTTCTCCTGTTGGCCACGGCTCCCTTGTGCACGTTTTTATCGTTGTAGAGATGTACATCTCTGTTGAGAATGGAGAAAATGTAGTCGAATGTTTTATCTCTGGGAGTGAGTGTTTTGGAGATATTACTAGAGTCGCTTACCATGGCAGCAACAAGCTCGGTTGCATACCGCACGGGGACGTCAGCATGATTGAAGTTCTCTTCGATTTTGTAGATGAAGTTCTCCACCAACATGGCGTCGACAATCTTTTCATCATGTGGTGGAGTGAGTCTCATTTTTTCGTGGAGAGTTATGGACAGAGATATGGACTGACCATCTGTTTCAGCATTTTCTGTCTTCTCCACAACGTCTTGTGTCTCATCTAATTTTTTCTCATCCCCTCCCTTTTCTTCAGGCCTCATCACCGGATAATCGGAAACAGGAAGAGCTTCACAAGAAAGCGTACTCCTTGCATTTTCCACAAGAGCAGTTCGGCTCAAATAGAGCCCTCCCCACTTTGTGAGCGCATACCACATTGCCAAGTAGAACTCCTTATGTAAACCGAGCTTAATCAACGCATCGAGTGCCAACTGAAGCAAGAACTTATTCATAGTTGATTTGCGATCTAACGAAATCGGGTTCAGCGGGGGAAGCTTCTTGCCGAATTTTCCCTTGGAGCTGATGTAGTTGCGGTGTGCCATCAACTTATTGATGTCAGCAAACGTGGGTCTTCCGAAGTCCACCAATCGCTTTTGTTTTCCCGAGAAAATGGCTTTGGTCTTCTTGGATGAAAATGCCGGAGGAGGGAAAATCACCAACGGATTCACTTTGTCCTTCTGCAAAGGCACACATAGTCTTTGAGGATTCGATGCTGGATCCAACTGGGCATGGGTCAATCTGGCCTCGGTACGCTTTTGAACCTCTGGTGACACATCAGAAGTGAAGTAAACAGACGAATCGGTTCCACCCATCAGTTTCAGCACGAAATAGAGCATCGACTCGACCTCTGGACACCACATCTGAAGATACGCTAATCCTTGTTGAAGATAGACATAGTGGGAGCCCTGAGAAGCAGAATAAGTTGTTCCAGCATAGTTGTTAATATAGCACAGTACAAACGTAGCAGCAAACACAGGGTCGATGTCCATGAGCGTCTGGCGGATCGTTTTCCTATAATCCTCAAGCAATTTTGGATTCTCGTCTACTTCTTCACGAGTTGGAGGAACGGGAGGAGTAGCAGCTTTATTCAATCTGCCCAACACCATGTTGGCTGTAGAAATCAATTCTGCCTGCGCCAGGAAAAGTTGAGTCGTGCGCTGTGATGCAGATATCGACGTATCTTTACGGATCCGTAGGCATTCACTCTGATGGAACTTTTTGCACCCATTAAGAAAGATGGTGAATGTTTGACAAGTGGGGGGAATTCGGAGATTCTCGAGCTGGTCAAAGAAGTCCCAAGCACGTTTCTGGCCATCTGAGTAGTTTTTCACTAGTAACGAAAGGCAGGCATTGAAGATCTCGATAGTGGGCTTGAATTCGATTCTGGTGAACATATCAACACACTTGTCGGCAAGTGTATCGGGGACATTGCCCCACTCGTGGCATTTGGCCAACCCGCTGAAGTAGTGAATGTATGTGTGCTCATTGGCGGCAATCCCCCACTTCTTGCGTCTCATCAACGTTTTCGTGGCCAGGTCCACATCGCCATGGTCAAGACACCATTGCAAAATGGCGTTCATACCCACTTCTCCGTTTTCTTTGGCCATGAGACACAACTGCATTGCACGAGCTGTGTCGTTATCTCTTTCGAGCAACTTCAACACATCTTTTGTCACCAAATAGGGGTCTTTTAGCTGTTCGGGAGACGATCCAAGTAGTGTGAGAAGAATCCTGTTATCTATCGTTTTTCTGGTGAGTTTCTTCAGTTCCATGAGCGAGTTGAAGATATCCAACAGCTGTTTAGAGTCCACATACAAATCCCGAGGCTTCAACTTTTCGAGATCGATGTCGGCGTTTTTGGTTGCTAGTAGCGTATTGTCGTATTTCGCTTTGAGCATAAGAAGCAGTTTGGAGGCCGACGGCCTCGACTTGGAAGCTAGTCTTCTAATGTTTTGCACATGATGACGGGTTTTACGCTCCTCCTGGGCCGGAGATAATCGGTTAATTTCTCCGGTGTTGATGAAATGGTCAAGTTTCGTCTTTATATGTGATTTAGCCTGGCGTGATGGCCGTGCGGTGGCATACTTGCGGATCCATGGAGAGAGCATAGTAGATTCAGAAACTAAAGATTTCTCTAGGACGTTTTGCTTTAATTCCTGGAATTTTGCCGCTGTAGCTCCGGTTTTACTGGCGTTGGATAGGTTTTTCCACTCATCAAATGGTGATGCTCTTCGCAATGCATGCATACAGTGAAGGTCTACTGGTTACGGTATAAACTTCAATACTTCTAATAGTACGGACTAGGTAGCTGGCTAATATTCGATTGCATTGCTGGCACAATTTCGACTAGTTAATAGCATATCTTCAGGTCGTGGATCGTTTGCTTCCCACAATGGACCAGAAAAATCGATGGATTGCATTGCGAGAGTCGATTGATGCTGCAGTGAACAAGCTAGATCGAGTGAATGTATCAGATACCAGCTTGGCGCTCTTCAATGTGAACATTCTTAGAGGAAGAGGTCTTTTCTGTCGAGCAATAACCAAGAAACTTCTAGCTGAGCCGTCGACTGCGCCCTTTTTGGCCTCTTTGGCATGTATCGTAAACTCCAAGTTTCCAGAAGTTGGCGAGTTATTGATCGCTAGAATAGTGGTTTTATACAAGCGAGGATACGTTGATGGTGACAGACAAGTGGTGGACTCCACCTTGCTGTTTCTCTGCGAGCTAGTTCTCCAGGGAGTGGTGGAAGATGTGGTGATTCTACAAGTACTTCAAGTGCTCTTGAACAAGGAGCCTACAGACGACTCTATCCGAACGGCAATTGACATTCTTATACGAGTTGGAGGTTATCTCGAACAGAACCTGAGCTCAGCAATGCAGATGGTTTTCGATAGACTTCGGGGCTTGCTTCAGGAGGGTACCCTTCTGAATGTTTCTCAAAAGAGAATCACAGAGCTCATGAGGGTTCGGCGAAACGGATTGAGGCTGAAGGTGGACCTGGACCTCGACTTAGTACTTGCAGACGACAAGCAAGTGCATTTTGTTGATTTGTCCGAGGAGCAGGATCCCGAGTTGCTGCTCAGCTACTTTCGAGAAGAAAGTGACTTCGAAGCTACCGAGGCAGAATATGAGGAAACGAAGAAGCAGATATTGCCCGATGTAGAAGAGGAATCAGAGATGCAACCTTCAGAGCCAAACGAAAAGGTGACGGATTTCACCGATTCGGAATTGCAGAAAACTCAGAAGAACATCTATCTCACCATCATGTCGAGCATGTCTGCAGACGAAGCAGTTCACAAGCTCTTACGACTCAAGAAGTCGCAAAGGATGGAAAGTGCCGTTCTTGTGGATATGATTATTAAATGTTGTGCACAAGAGAAGACATACTCGAAATACTTCGGAGTGATTGGGGAAAAGCTTTGCGGAATGAGCCGACAATGGCACGAAACGTTTGTTGAACAGTTTCAACAGAAATATGCCACTATCTACCGGTATGAGGGGCTGCAGCTTCGAAACATAGGAAGGTTTTTCGGCCATTTGCTAGCAGCAGACACCCTCGACCCTCTGTCTACATTGGGGTGCATTGTTCTCACCGAGAAAGAATCTTCCAGTGCTGGCCGAGTGTTTGTGATGTTTCTCTTTAAGGCTCTAGTGGAGGAAATGGGAATTGACGAGGTGCAGACGTTGGTCCAGGATAAAGATTTGCGTGGAAACATCAGAGGGATGTTCCCGGTGGTGGATGTGGACTACAGAGACAGAGACCATATCAATTTTGCGATCAATTACTTTACTGCGCTTGGGTTGGGTGTATTGACGAGAGAAATGAGAGAAGTATTGCAGAATCTTCAGGAGCCCCGAGGACGGAAACGGAGAAGATCAGGAGGTTCGCGAGGCTCTCGATCAGGAAGTCCAGAACGGTCCAGGTCAGGTTCGTATTCCAGATCGTCTTCGGGATCATATTCGCCGTCACGTTCGGGAAGCTATTCGAGGTCCCGTTCAGGAAGTTATTCGAGATCACGATCGGGAAGCTATTCGAGAGCAAGGTCGAGTTCAAGATCAAGATCAGGATCCAGTTCAAGGTCAAGGTCAAGATCGTTCTCGAGATCTCCTTCGCGGTTTAGTCCTTCTAGCCCCAGAAACTAAACTACAAGATGATTTACATGATGCTACTTCAGGATGGCCATACGATTTATTCAAACGGACATTATTTTCAATCTGACAATAACCTATGGTTGGTTTTCGCAACCATCGGGTAAACCCGCTTGGAATGCCGTATCACTGCCACCCGAATAATACACCCGTGCATACAAAGGACGGGATATAGAGCGCGGACATATCGGGTGTTACCAGAAAAACGGGAATTCTTCACAGGAATCACGTCATGAAGAGAAATGTCTCGATTCGAAGTAGAGAACATCTTTCAGTTGCCCTCGAATTTCGCAGCCATCGGTTCCAAATCCGGCCCAACCCCACACCTTACTCAGGGGAATTCGGAGTTGACGACGGACGGTCGTAAACCCGATTCCACACCTTTTAGTGCGACCACCACTCCCGGTCACGTGACGCCCGGCTCTCCCGCCAGCCAATAGCAGCCTCCATTATGTTCTCCGTCGTGTCTATTGGCGTGCGCACAGAGAAAAGTTCCCTACCTATATATAACCAGTAAGCGCGAGGAAATTCGAGCTCCAGTTTTTTTTCCGAATCACTCTCAGTTTATTACAATGCCAGCTCCATTCGAGAAAGGAAGTGAGAAGAAGGGTGCTAACCTCTTCAAGACCAGATGTTTGCAGTGCCACACCATCGAGGCCGGTGGACCAAACAAGGTTGGACCAAACTTGCACGGTGTTTTCGGCAGAAAGTCTGGTGAGGCCGCTGGGTTCTCTTACACTGACGCCAACAAGAAGAAGGGTGTGATCTGGTCGGAGCAGACCATGTCTGACTACTTGGAGAACCCAAAGAAGTACATTCCAGGTACCAAGATGGCATTCGGTGGATTGAAGAAGCCAAAGGACAGAAACGACTTGGTGACTTACTTGGCTAAGGCCACCAAGTAACCAGCATGTGTCTAGACACCTTGTATATAATACAATTTATAAATGTTTATGAGGGATGTAGTGCAATTGAGCGCCTGTGGGTTAATGATCCCACTATTCGATTTGACTAAGAAATATTCCGACTAAGTTATCTGACAAAATAAGATTCTGACTATGTATCACTCTGGACTACCTAACGTTCTGACTACCTAACTGACTGACTACGCTCTGACTGTAATATTCGCACTATGCAACATTCTGAATATTCAACATTATGACTGGGGGTGCTCTGGACTAGAAAAGATTCTGCCAATAGATATGTCCAGGCCAATGTCTATCAGTGCATATTCACAATATAATGCTCATGTTCGTGCAATCTCAAACGAAACCTCCGTCACACTAACCTCTTCCCCAGCATTGTCATCATAGTCATACCATTCTCCATCTTCGAGATCAACCTCATCAAAAACAGTGGGTGAGTTGACTCCGTGACACTGCCATTGACCCAATGCGTCGAACTTAATGAAATCCAACCCACGAGCATCGATCTCGAGGATTCTGACCCATTTTCCATTATCTTCAATGGTCAACTTTTCTTTGGTTCTCCCGATTTGGGCCAGATGCTCGCTCTTGCAGTTCTTGCATCGGAACACAAAACTGGCCTCTCCACGCGATCCAGAGATCTCGTGCTGCTCGAAAGTGTTGATGGTAATTGGTTTGTCATGAATTTCTCTACACTTCGTACACTCAATGGTGAATGTATATTCGTAGGGAGATTGGGGGGTGTTTAAGGGTTCCAAGTCGGTGACATTGGCTAATTCAGCCATTGATTTTAGGTAGAATTTGACCATTTCGGTGAAAGGTTGAGGTGTGGTGATTATTGACGATGGAGATATCGATGTTTGGGGTGTGTGGGTGTAAGACGGGTATATAGTAACGGAAGTGAAGGTAATGGAAATGAAAGATCAAGTAATGGACTGATTGACGGTTATAGTTTTCTCTATAATTTTTAAATTGTGCATTTCTTCTGGGTGCCACCACTTGAAGGCACCATCAATCGAGACACTGGTATTGCAACCATTTGATGGCTGCGAATATTGAAAAGGGCATGAATTCGTCATACTACGTCTGAACAAAGGGCTAGAAGGACTTAAACATCTAATTTATGAATCTTGATGTTTTGACTTCCTGTAGATTTTCTGACAAAGACGCTTTGCTTTCATGAATCTATGAGACATCAACAGGAAGACGCCCTCTGGTAGTAATAGCAGAAACTGACACGAAAATCGATAGGATTAAAGAAGTAGTAATTAATTGATTCCTGTGATAATATCTTTCAAACTTCTTGGAATCACTGGTTTTCTTCAACTGCCCCATTCAATTGCAAAGCCCTCCCGAGAATTCAGTTGGACCCGTAGAAGCTATTATTCAATCGAAGGAGCTTGGACTTGGGTTTGTAAATAATCCTTACATTCCTTGAAATGGAAAAACCCTCATTTTATACCTATAATGAAGTTTCTAACTCTCTTATCTTACCCATTCAAGTTATGAATACTCCAATCTGGGCCGTGCTGGTGAGATTAGCAAATCTAGATTCGTATTCTGCGGAATTTCTGAATGACTTGCAAAGAAACTAGAGGAGAGTTTGTAGATATGAAATTGACGACTGATATGCTTTCCTGTGGTTTTTGGTTCCTATGATCCAAATACTTTACATGGTGTTTATCGGTGGGGAGAGATATTGAGAGCGAGCTGCCTCTAGATTCAACCTCACCTCAACCAAATCTCACGGCAACAAAAAGAAAGATCCCATAGATTGCCACTAAATTTCTCAAATACAAAAATCAAAAATTCAACAAATACAAAAATCACAACAATCACATGAATAAATTCATCGTCACTAACTTACACCAACCATCCTTCACATAGTCTTCACAAAGACCAAGCTTTCTTCATGAGTCTTCAAGATATAAAAGTGCCGGTGGAGGTTAACCCCGACGAGGATACGGAGTGGAATGACATTCTACGTGCCCATGGAATCATCCCCCAACGCCCAAAGTCCCCGACCCAAGAGTTGGAGGAAGCACTCGACCAAGCAGTCAAAAGACAGCATGAAAACCGTCTAGAGAACAAAACGTTGGGAGAGCTCGACGAATTGGAGGACGAAGAAGACGAGGATTTCATCAACGAATATAAGATGAAGCGGTTCCAGGAGCTCCAACAGTTGCTGCAGAAATCGCAATTTGGAACCGTTTTCCACATCACCAAGCCAGAGTACGAGGACGAAGTCACAAAGGCGTCGGAGTCGTCGTTTGTATTCGTGCACATGTCGTTACAGCTGGCCGTGCAGAGTCGACTTTTGGGCCTGCTCTTGGTGACGATTGCCCGCAAGTTTCCCGAATTGAAGTTTGTGGAGATTCCTGCCAACAGATGTGTGGAGAACTACCCAGAGTCGAACTGTCCGACGCTTATAATCTACCACAAAAACAATATTGTCAAGCAGTACATTACGCTCACGGAGTTGGGAGGCAGCGACTGCAAGGTCTCGGACTTGGAGAAAGTTTTGATTGATATTGAGGCTGTCAAGCATTCTGACGAGAGGCTTGAGATCAACCAGCTAGATGAGGACTTGGAGGATGCTCGGAGGACGAGATTTGTGAAGAAGTCTATTCGGGGCAGAATCGACGATGACGATGATGATTTTTACGACTAGAAGATGAGTCTCGTGGAGCCTTTATCGTGCAAGATATCGTTCTCTGCTAGTGGGATCTTGCTATATAGTTGCATAAGCAATGAGTATAGTAGATAGTACTTTGCTGTATTTGACTGCATCATGAGCCGGCCCATTAACTTAGGATAGATTAGCACTGGGTCTACTTACACAGGGTCCAACAACAATACGTCCAAATTAGCCCTGGTAGTGGACCCACTCCATATCATTCGTCGTAGCCTTGTCGCTCATAGAATGGATCTCTGTCCAAAAATATTTTTCTGTGAAAGAGAAGAAAATATTATCCAACTTCATTCCAAAAGTACCTTTTGTCTACAACTCGAACACCTATTGTCTACATCTAGAGCACCCAATCATAAAATACAGTTCCTGAGTTTCTATTGAATAAAATGCCTTGCATACCACTTCCATATATGTCCTTCATCCCGAGTTTTACATTTCGTTGTTTCTGTGCGTTCGTTTCCCTTTTCTCTCCCATCACACATGGTTCTCGGACCCAACAACCATAATTCTATATATCGCCTTGCTCTATCAAATTTTCATAGCCGATTGTCATCCCCAATATTTTCGGAAAATTAATTCCCTGCTCTAATTCCCTATGTAATTACCTACACTAATTTGCCATTCTTCTTTCCCACCTCTGATTAAATTTGCTTCGTTTACCACCTTCACCTGTGCGCACTTCTCAACTACTGATCTGACGCACAAGACCTACCCAACCACAAATCGGTCCAACCAAAAACTATATATACACCGAGGTCGACCCGAATTTCCAACCAGATCTTCACCTTTTCACTACCCGGTTCCTGTTTTTCCAAGGAATTTGCCCCGACTTGTGTCCCTCCACCAGCTAATGTCGTCTAGAGCTTCTACCTCTACGAAATCGGCTCCACCCGACGCCAGAAACGGCCCAGTGCCCCCAAAATCGGCACCAACCTACAATCCGCAGCAAAGAACGCCCCCACCCGACAATTTCGGCTACATCCTGCCGTGCACCCATCTCACCTCGGTTCTTGAAACGAAGGCTCATGATACCGTGATGGCCACTTATCGCCAAGCCGTGGCAGTGTCTATAGCGATCAACCCATTGCTTCTGAAACATGTAGTTTACACCCTGAAGAAAGATGGCCTGTTGGTGCCTCAGGCCAAGTTGTCCGACTACAAATCGCAGATGCTTTTGTGTGGAGATTGTCACTTGTCCAATTTCTACCAGGTGTTCATCTGCTTGCAATGCCCACATGTGGGATGCTACCACGACCATGCTCCAAAGCATGCAAAAGAACACAATCACTTGTTTGCTATCGACTCCCACAACGGGCTTCTTTTTTGCTTTCAATGTGGAGACTACATCAATCACGCTGCACTCAATCGCATCCGACTCGGTGCCGTAGCCCACTGCGTAGGTGGGGAAATCCCCCCGGAAACAGATTCCCAAGATGCCGACTTTGTAACTGCAAATTACTTCAAGCCGTCGCCGCATGCGGTTCAGGGAATGAAGGGTATCGTAAATTTGGGTTCCACATGCTACATGAGCTGCATTTTGCAGACCATGCTACATAATCCGTTGGTGCGGTACCGATTCTTCAACAACGACTTGCATTACTTCAACTGTGACTCGCAGAGCCACTACCATTCGGGAGACGACCAGATTGATGAATCTTCAGCATGCATCACTTGTCTGATGGACACCATCTTCAAAGACTTTTTCACATCTACATCACATGAAGGCGCTGGAATCACCAACCTCCTCATGACCGCATGGTACAAGAACCAGCTGCTTGCTGGGTTCCAGGAGCAAGATGCCCATGAGTTCTGGCAGTTTTTGCTCAATGAGTTCCACAGCGACTACGAGCGAGTGGCGAAGAAGGCTGGGATTGCCACCGAGCCATGCAAATGCGTAGCTCATGCTACGTTTTCTGGCCAGTTGGAGAGTTCCGTGGCGTGTGGAAGTTGTGGAGCCGTCACCAAAACTGTCGATCCGCTAGTCGACTTATCGCTTGAGGTGCACAACCTGAAAGATCGGACCCTTTACGACTGTTTGGACCAGTTCACGCATAACGAAGCATTGGACGTCAAGTACAAGTGCCAATCGTGCCAAGAGGAGACAAAGGCTCACCGGTCGCTCCGACTCAAGAAGATTCCGCCCGTGCTCAGCATCCAGCTCAAAAGATTCAAACACAACTTTGCCAATGATACCGCTTCCAAGATCGACGTTGATGTGGAGGCGCCATTCTTCTTGAATCTTACTAAATACGCATCGGACTTCAACGAAGAGTCGCTGGACCCCATCGACTCCAACAAAGTCTACGAACTCTTTGCTGTGATCAACCACACGGGGCTGGTCAATACAGGTCACTACATTGCGCTAATCAAAAATAGCTCCGGCCAGTGGTTCAAGTTTGACGACAGTGTGATCTCGCATATTTCCCATGAAGATGTGATGGCCACCAAGGCATATCTCCTTTTCTATATAGCACACAACATCTAACCGGATATCTAACCAGACACCTATCTTGCCAGATTTCGACAATCTCATCATCCTACATCACATCAGGAAAGGGTATCTGTATACTATAGGTCACAGCTGGAAGTCGTGGGCCGTGATGTGTGCCTTGTCACACATCTGCTTAAATACTCCGTTCTGTCTATATAATGTCCAGGGAGTGCCCTTTTCGACAATTCTTCCCTGGTCCATCACCAAGATCCGGTCATAACTCAAAATAGTTTTCAACCGATGAGCAATACACAAGATGGTGCAGTGGTTGAACTCCCGGATGATGGTATCCTGAATCTTTGCGTCGGTCTCATAGTCGACCGAAGAGGTAGCTTCGTCCAAGATCAAGATTTTGGAGTTCCGGATCAACGACCTGGCCAACGCAAGGAGCTGTTTTTCCCCCAACGAGAAGTTGCTTCCCTCGTCCTCTACCGTCTGGTCCAAATGATACTTGTGGAGCTGATCGTAGTTGTTGTCGATCAATCTTGTCTGCTTGACTCTGGCCAAATCATCTTCGGCAACGAGCCCTGAACGTCTCAACGAGTCCCACAAAATCTCGTCCGGATACTGCTTGAATGGGTCCAAGTTCTTCCTAATGGTTCCCTGGAAAAGCACTGGATCCTGCGGAATAATCAGCAATTTGGATCTCAAGTCTCGCAATCCCATCTGGCTGATGTCTAGGCCATCGATGGAAATAGAGCCTGAGTCCACCTCGCTCAAACGGTACAATCCGGTCATGATGGAGGACTTACCGGCTCCTGTTCGGCCACAGATGCCGACCTTCTCGCCAGGATATACCCCAAAGTCCAAGTTCTTCAATACCAAAGGCAAGTTCGGTCTGTAGCGCATGGAAACGTCATTGAACTGGATATATCCCGCCATTGGCCATTCTGGAGGAGGCTTGAAATCGGATTTCTCGTAGGGCTGTTCTTGGGGCAAGTCAAAGGCGTACGAGTGCAATCTTTCCATCGAATTCATCTCGTTTTCCACCTGGGTCATTGCCCGCACCGTCAACGACAATAATCCGACAATCTGGATGACATAATTCAACAAAAGACCTGTGGACGACGCCGAAATGTCGAACTGATTGGTAATACATAACATGCAAATGATGAGAGCAAAGCTGGAAGCTATCATATCTAAGTGAACGCATAGCCATCTCTGGGTAGCAATGGAGAGGAAATATGCCTCATTCATGCGGTTCAACAAATAATCGTTTTTCTCCACAAAGTTGGTCTCCGCTTTATAGGCCTTGATAGTGTTCATGCCAGTCAAGGTCTCATTAAAATTGTTGTACACCACCGATCTTTGGACTGCCTCAAGACGCTTGATCTCACGGGAAGATCCAGAGTAGATATCTGACAAGAACACGAATGCTCCGCCCAAAAATGGAACGGCTATGGCAAACCACGGCAAGTAGCAGATACACAAGATGATAATTCCAATGATGGTAGCAAGAGGGAAGATGAACAATCTCAACTGCTCGCCAATCTCGTTGTCCAAAGAGTCGGTATCCTTGGTGAAACGATTGAGCACTCTGCCCAATGGATTGGTATCCATGAAACTCATGGGCGCATGCAACACCTTATCCACTGCCTTGAGGTTCAAGATCTCTGCTGAACGGTTGTTCATGTATGCCAACATGGTAAATTGGATTCCGGTGAAGAATACGGTCAACACAGCAAAGATCACATAAAAGGTCACATAAAACTGATCCAGCACGCCGTCAAACCTTTTCTCCATCCAGAACGATAGCCATGTGTTGGTGAACAACTGGCAAAAAGTGGCCAAGGCGACAAGAAGCAAGAACACTGGCGCAGCACTGAAACCAAATATTCCAGACCCAAGATTGATGTAGTTCTTATACACTTCCCACGAGATAGAGTTGACGGCCACGTCTTCCTCCTCGATGGTGTTGCCGATTAAATCTCCCGAAGCTCCATTCTCAGGAAGAACTGACTGCTGACGCATTAACTTCTTCTCTTCGTCGTAAGGGTCTTCGATGGGGGAAGTGATGCCTGTGGTGGGCAAGAGACACACGTTATTGGACCTAATATCAGCGTTGGAATAGTTGACGGACGAGGGCTGCAACTCGTTCTCCTCATTTTGTCTGGTGGACTCGTGGCTGAACTCGATCAACTTTCTGAATGCAGAGTTTCTCTCCATGAGTTCAGTGACAGTACCAACGTCTATGGATCCGTCGCCACTCAAGAATACAACTTTGTCGGCCGATTGCACCAACGAGAGCTGGTGTGTGGCCAAGATTCTGGTGTGGTTTCTCAAGAGTCCTTGAAACAAGTAGGTGATAATGTGCTTGCCAACTCTGGAATCGACGGCCGAGAGAACATCGTCAAAAAGCAAGCACGAGGCGCCGTTGTAGACGGCGCGGGCCAAGCTGATTCTTGCCTTCTGGCCGCCAGAAAGCGTAATACCTCGTTCGCCAATTTCTGTCTGATCTCCATATGGCAACTCGTTCATGTCGTCAACCAAGCAGCAAGCTCTCAAGATAGAGTCGTAGCGACTTCTGTCCATGGGCTTGCCGAATAAAATATTCTGGCGGACTGTTGCGTTCTGGATCCAAGGCTGGCCACAGAGCAATAAGTCGGTGTTGACCACAATGCGCCCAACACCTGGGTTGGACATCTTCATGAACCCAGCAAGTGCATTGAGCAAAGAAGATTTGCCTGACCCAATTACTCCAGTGAGCACCACAAACTCCCCAGCTTTCACAGTCAAGTTGATGTCGAGAAGGCCAGGAAATGTGTTCTGGTTGGTGGAAGAAGTGAAATCAATTGAAATCACAGGAGTATATGCTTCAGACTTGTTTCTCTCAGACTCTTGATCCTTCATGCTGGCAGTATTGTCCCAAAGAGAATTCTTGTCGTCGATATCGTCGTGGAATTGCTCCCACACGAAATCGGCGTGGGAGATCTCCACAACAACTGACAGATTATTCTTCGAACCACACCTGTTGTTGCTCAGAGCCAAAGTATCATCGTTAGTGAAATCAAAGTCTTCCAGCAGCTCCTCTCCGCCAATGTACAAGTGGCCTTGGGCCAATTTTCTATCCAATTCGTCGTTATATTCGGACGAGCCCAAGAAGTCCTTGAGTCTTCTGAAACCAATCATGGCGTCTGCGCCCGTAGCCAAGGCAATTGGTAAAAGCATAATTGCCTGGGCCAAAATCGAGAATAACGACAAGGAAGAGAAAACTTCTCCAGGAGCCTTCATGTTGTTCGTGGACCACATGGTCACGAATGAAACCATGGATGTCAATGTGGGCAACGTGACGGCGTAGGCGGTGATGAAGTTTCTCAATACCTTAATGGTGAACAAGTATCTCATCTCACGCCCTCTGACCTTGGTGATGTGGGCCTTGTAGGCCATTTCCCAGGCATAGAACTTGATGACCTTCAAGTTGTTGAGTACTTCTCGCATGAGACTGATTCTCTCGTCGGTGTACTTGACCACGGTTTCTCTGGTGAAGAACAACTTGGATGTCAAGAGCACACACACAATGAGCGATACAACAAATAGGCCAATTCCAGCCAACGAAGTCACTCCGATGTTGTGCAACAACAATACCACCGCGATAATCACAGGGATAGGGAAACAAATCACCAATGGCTGGAACCCTACGGCCAAATCGATTCTCAGCAAGTCAGTGCTCATCAACGACGTGACACGACCCACAGAAAACTTGTGCTTCTCCTTGGCCAGCAAGTGAAAGCTCTTCAACAAGACGTCTTTGGTCAAAATCAGCTTGACTGCTGCACCAGCCACCATGGCATTGTGAAAGTAGTGATTCAACAACAAGCCATTGATGAAAATGAGCACCACAGCTCCCAACGTGTAGCCAATACCCTTGTTGTATGATGTCTCCAAGCCAAAGTACGAATATTCGACGAAATCAATCAATTTTTTGGTGATCAACGGAGAGCACGCCTGGCACACGAACGAAAGAGCCAAGAAGAAGCATGACATGCTATACTGCAACTTGAACGTATAGAACAATGCCAAAGGTACAGCCCACATGGGCCACTCGAAGTTTTCGAGGTTAGGATGTTTCTGCAAGTACTTGTCTCGTCTCTTGGTCAAGATCTTGTCGAGATTCTCTCTGTATCTCTTATGCGTGTCCTCTACTGTCAAGTTCTCAGGCAAGTACCACAAATCATCAGGTTTCAACGTTCTCTTATATCCCTTGACCAAGATGGGCCAGAGCCAATAGAATACGCCTCGGTTTAGGAGATTGGTAGTCTTCCATGGATATGGTTTCCTCTTGTCTTCGCTAGGAACAGGGGGAACCTTCTTGCTGAAGAGAAAACTAAACATTCGCTTTTCGTTCTTCAATTCGTCCTTCTGAGATTCTAGACTGGTAAACAGTGCCACTCTGTGTTCAGACCTCTTCTCTTGGGGTCGTTTAGGTCGTTTCTTGGGGTCTTTTCTCGGCTGGCGAGGTGCCGTCTCAAATCCTTCCATCGATGAATCATCAGTGTTGTACTCAACAAAGGTATCGGAAGTATCCGAGTTCTCCGAAGAGACTGGTTGCAACTGGTTGGAACGGGCCCGCAGCAGCTGGACATAGTGGTGGTATGAGGGAGTTGATACGAAGTTGGTGGTGTGCTCGATATTGCGCGGGTAGGGATTATTTTGAACGGTTGAGTAATAATCGTTATTCGATGCTGGAGCTGGCATTATGACAAAAAAACAGGTAGCAATGGCTAAGCAGGGATGAAGTATGCAAGCGAAGCTATGCTGATGCAAGGTAAAGTACAGCAAGAACAAACGACAGAGGCGAAAAAAGTCCGCCAGAATTTTACCTCGAGTAAATGAATCCGAGGAGCGCGACCCCAGATCTTTATAACGGCGACGGTGCTGCTATCTTTCCAGGAATGGTTTATGCAAACAGAGGCCTCGTCACCACCAAGCCCAGCCCATGCATGCCATTTTCTGTAACAGGCAGTTTTGATGTATACTCCGCTTCGCGCATGGGGTAACTGCAGGAGAAAATACCCGTTTGGTCGAGTCTTTCCGACTACATGCAGGACAAGGTACCTATTTTTGTAATCTTCAGCGGTGGGGGGAGCTTGTATGAGCTACATTCCCAAAATTTTCTACGTGGTGGTTTGGGATAGAGATCGGTTAGATAAAATATTTGACCGTCCCTTGAGTTTTTAGGAGCTGTTAATTGTGTGAGTATGTAGAAGAATAATGAAAACTCGTTGTTTCTGTTCGGTGGTGATATTGAAGTCCGAATCAGCACATTATTATTGTCCAGATGGCTATAAGTTCACTGGGGCAAGTGATCGTGTGAAGACAAAATCTTCTGTGTGGTTTGAAGTCTCGCCGACGGCTGCAGAAGCATGGACATTTCAAATGCCGAGCTCCGTTCTCCCAGTATTCATTTATCTCCTACTGCGTACCAACTTCAACACCATCAATGGCGGACTTGCATTACAACACGATAAAAACGTCCTCTACTATACCACTTGTGAATTGCGACCACCGTCACAGGAATCAGTACATAATAAATAGGCAGCCTAACCATCGCTTGAACTATGCGAGCCTGCAGCCCTACAGCACCTGAGCCCGAGGGAACACCGACCTCTTACGTAGTAAATGGATCAGGAATGCTTAGGAACTTGTACTTCTTCTTGGTGACGTCGTAGCAGTCATTCAAGGCCGCATCATCAACAAACCATGCAACACGACCGATGGCTCCTTCATTCACGATGGAGCTGGGCAAGCCTTTCTCAGGCCTTTCCATAATAATGCGCATCACAGGGGCCTTGGTCAAACCCTCAACCACAAACGTCACTTGCAGGGCATGGCAGATGACAGGAATGGATAAGGTGATTCTGTTCTCGGGACCCAGTGGGGCATCAAGCACAGGCATGCACCAAGCCAACTTCTCGCGCAACTGCTCGCCGTGGTTGGGGAACAACAGGGCAGTGTGGCCATCCGGAGCGCATCCAAGAAGTAAAAGATCGAATATGGGCAACTTGACACTGTCCTTGCGGGCAAAGTTGTCGATTAGCAACTTTTCGTAACTGTCGGCGCACTCCTGCGGATCGCCGATCAACAGCTCGTCAATGTGGAACACTTTGGGCTTCTTGTCGCCCTCAATGTGGTCGAAAATCTCTCTCTTGGCCAACCCATAGTTGGAATCGGGGCTTTCGAAAGGCACCAACCGCTCGTCGGCAAAGTAGATGTCCCACTTGTCCCAGGCAATCTCGCTCTGTCTCGAGAGCAACCCCTGCTGCAAAATCTTGATCAACGAGCCTCCGGAAAGGGCGATTTTGAAGCGGATTTCTCCCCGTTTCTTTGATTTCAGACTGCGGCGCGTAGACCCTTCGCCGTGGATGGCGGCGCCAATATTGCTATTGCTATTGCTGGTGCTTCTGCTGTGGCCCATGGCCGAGCCCCCCAGAAACGAGCTCGATGAGGGATTTTCGTGCAAAAGTTGTCCGGCGGCAGCAATTTTCAACTTGTCAATGACGGCGTGGTCCAAGGTGTTGTAGAGGGTCATATTCTGGGCCGAAATCACGTGGTCAGCCACCGCATCGGCGACCCCTTCGAACTCGGGAAACGAGTATATTAATGGAACGGTGGTTGTCATTTGGAATAGAATCTGATCTATGAGTGACTTTGGTGGTTTAGCGGGCTGGACGGCGGAGGGAAAGTATCACGTGACGAGAAAACAGGCAGAACTACTTGCGTTTGGAGAGTTTGTGGCCGAGCAGCGTCAGAAAGCGGATAGGTTCGGGTAGGGGATTCTGTGTTGATTGAGTTTCTGAGGGTTTTCTCTGTCGCTTACCTGGGGCCCTCGAGGTCACGTGACCGGAGTGTGAGGTGTCAGGGCGGAATTTTATAGGCAGGGGAAGGAGATTACGGGAGGATCAGAGTGTGGATCGTAAGGTAGTCGCTTGGGTTTATTTGGTTCGAGAATCTTCTGCTATTTCCCCTTTGTGGGTGGCTCTTTCATGTTCTACCAGTAGTTTTAAGCTCGTGCACCAAGGCAAGGCATTATGCAGTACGGACCATTGTACGTTGATTTGCTACCGCAACTACTGAAATTAAGCGAATGACCGATATTCTTGGAAGATTCGGTATGGCGGGATTGGCCGCAACAGACGAATCCTCGGAGTTGATGGCCACTTCTCCGTGGTGTGGTACCCACGACCTGCTTTACCTTCTGAAGCTCCGCAACTTCCGTGGTGTCTTAGTCAGGTAAAAAGCGTTGACCCGCAGTAGTGGAGCAAACCTGGGTCCCGCACGACCTCGCAAGAACCATAGCCACTACTGGCTCGGCATATAGACCGGAACCAAATGGCAGTGGATCACAAAGTATGACTAATTATTTGATTAGTGTGAGAGTTGAATTTTTTTACTTTGTTCGGTGATTCGTTGCATGTGATTATGGCATTTTACTTGTTTATTCGTATGCTGGACGTTGTTAATTTGGTTCTGGGAGGTTTTAATTTTCGAACCTCCCGTATCTTTCTGAGCATTCGGTTAGTATTATAATTTTCTGGACATAACAACCGATGTCCAAAAGATTGGATATTGTCATTTTGATTTGCACAATAGTGATTATTGGTATCGATGTAAACAAGAGGATTGTCTCTATGCATATCATGACCAATATGAGAACAATGCGGATTCAGCCTGGCAGGAGTATTCTCAGATTTTAGATTCCAAGAATAGACTGCGAAATTCATTAAGAACGGACCATCATCGCTGTATCCGTAATAGATAGGCTCACAATTACTGACTTCCTCTCTTTTTGACTTAGATTGTTCTGGACTTGGTGACGTTCCATGGCTCTCGTCAAGACCTTTCCCACCTAATCACGACTCCTTTCATAAAATCTACCCGAAACAGCCGGTGCTCTTAATAAATCGACACCTATAATGTACCAGCCTTCCACTGAAAGGGGAAGCTATTCATAAGAAAAACTACCTCGGCCTCGAGCGTAGTACTAAAATAGCAATGTTGCAGAAAACGATCCACAGTGCTCGGACACAGCTGTTAATTACTAATAGTTTACGAAAGCTTACAAATAGTTTACAAATAGTTTACGAAAAGTTTACAAGTAGTTTACAAATAGCCAAATGGCTTACAAATAATTTACAAATTGTTTACAAATAGTCTAATAATTTGAATCAGATGTATAGTTGCAGCGTCAGTGGAGCAGACATTCCCAGAAGCAAGTCAGAGAGAATTATACACAAGAGGATTGGATAAGCGCAAGAACTGAACTAGGTGGTCTTGATGCCAATATCATTTTGGGTATTCAAAACTCCCTTATATAGTGCCGCCGGAACAGGGACGTGTACGAAGTAGAATATGATGCACGGAAAAACGTGTCCGAACTTTCCGGAATTGGCCTATTGGTATTTTTGTTTTTGATAATAGGGATTACATTCACTTCTTACAGCTTGCTTTTCATCTTATACGGTTGCAATATACCATCAGTTCCAAACAATTAACCAAGTTGCCACAACAAGCAGAATCGAATTCAGTACAATGAGTTGGGCAGACCAAGATTGCTATTGAAGTATAGAGAGCTTTTGTATATTTCATGAATTACGTATTCACCCTAAAACTCGCCCATATACTTTCTCAGAAGTAAGAATTCTTCGCACCCAATCACTACATTTGATTCACCATATTTCTGGAATTAAGGCAAAATAAGATTATTATGCTATAGCCCGAAAAGAGACAAGGCATCAAGCGATCAAAAGTCTCATCAATACCCTTTCCCATCTACTTTTTTCATCAACTCTTCCCATCTACTATACATTCTTTGTCGTTCTCCCCATACACCCGTGCACCACTAACCCCAGAATAATACCTGCATAACCTTCACCTTCAACTCCATCATTATACTACTAATACCAACCAATATGTCATACTTCAAACTAGCACTAGCTTTGACCAAACAGTACGTAACCACAACGATTGTCCCAACCATCTCCACCGTTTTATCCACTGAAAAACATGTGCAATGGCTGGCTGACCATATCACCATCACGATAAGTGAACTTTCACCTTTTAAAACGTTAATAAACTTCGTTGATGGCGAAATCACCGAATCTATCACAATGGACTGGACCTCCTTCGATGTCCTTCCACAAGACAAACCATCCTCGGAGCTTCAGGAGCGTTTTAATGTGTATATGGACCTTAAGTTGAATCGAAGTGGCAAAGTGGCTACTCAGCGCCCTGTCAAAGATCAGGAGGACAGAGAACGTGGGCCACAACCGGGAATATTGTTTGACACACGGCCACAGCTGGAATCTGCTACTTCGAGACCACCAGACATGCCTGACTTTGATGATGAATATGAAATCAAAGGCAGATATCCTGGAGAACCTCAAGGTGGGCGCGTGCCGCTTATTGGGGATCGGGACTTGAATCCGCCGGGATTGCCTCGGGATCCGTTGATGAAGCCGTACGTAGATCCCTTGGCGCAAAACCCTGATGGGGGAATGTACCCCAGTAGCGATCACCCTATGTTTGGGCGCAGAGAAGGAAACACTTCGCGTAGGGGAGTGCCGCCGGGAGCCAGATTTGATGATCCTTACGGCGAGGACAATTTGGAAGATATGGGGATGGGACTACCAGGCAACTTACGACATGGTGGATTGAATCCACGAGGGGGACCAGGAGGTAGTGGATTTGGTGGGTCTGGATTAGGAGGACCAGGGTCTGGAGGATCAGGGTTTGGTTTTTGAACAGAGTTAGGTTTTTGAGTAGGCACTTTCTAATGCGTTTTCAAAGATGCGTATTCATGTTGCGTTTTCACAGTTGCGTTTTACTTCTTTTGCTTAATTGTTAACTAATCTGGCTGACACAGGGTTCCTGAATATGCAGATCTTTTACGTAGTTGCGTCCGAAATTGTTGGGAGAAGTGACGAACGGATATGACGAACGGATATGACGAACGGATATCGGTGGCCGAATTTGGGGACGAAAATCTGAAAATATCTAGTATTATTCAAGCCTGGCGGGAGTCCAATGAGTCAACGAACTCCAGAGAATGCATCCGCGGACAGAGTTTGTATTTCTTGACAATTCGGAACATTGCCTCTTCTCAAATTACGCCCAACGACCCGCAGATCCACGCCGCATGTATCCTGTATGAGAATTGCCTGTTCTGCAGTCACGCAAACGTCTCGGACAGATCGTGTCGGACTGCAGCTCAAAGGAGAACAATATTCGCTGCAAGATCTGCACATCTTCATGTCAAGCGTATTATTGTCGATAAGGGTTTATCCAACGGCATCGAGTTGGCCAAATCTTCACATCTACAGCCACCACTATTTCACACAAAATCTATTGTCTATTCAGTTATCGAAACCTCCAGTCACAAAAGGAGGTATCCGTATTTCACGGACAGTTTCCAATTGAGGGACCCGCGCTTATTGGTCACCACAGCCCTTTCAGTTGTCCTTTCACTCATTCCAGCCCTTGTGCTTGCCATGTTCCCAGCCCTTGTGCTTGCCATGTTCCCAGCCCTTGTGCTTGCCATGTTCCCAACCAGGGTGAGTGATGTTCTTGAATGGAAAGTGTGGAAAGACCCCAGGAGGGACATCAGTTGGGAGACCAGGTGGCAACAACTCAGTGATGGCGAACTCTTTGGTCTTGGTTGGGGGGACTGCTAGTGCAGACACGCTGGTCAAAGAAATCGCGACAACGGAGAGAGCAGCAAACTTCATAGTTGATTATATATAGCTGAGAGAAGAGGACAATTAGCTTAAAGAGAAATAAGCTAACGAGATGAAGGTGGGAAAATGCCCTGCTATATACGTGGTGGTTTATCAGTTTCATGAACTGACATTCCGATCAACATGCGTGCACCATGCACAAGGTGCATAATGCATCTGCGCAACCCTGCATCCAAATCTGCGTGCCTACATTGACCAGTTCCAGTGCAAAATTCATCCAGGGGGACTAAGCCACACCATTGTCCACAGGAGGTTGCATGGCCCATCTAGAATGATTTCTCAATATTCACGACCGCCACGAACACCAGAAAAATTCATCGGGATAGAATCTGTTTCAAATATCACCTTCCGCTCACAGAACCTTGTCATACTGCTCTCCGTCAACATACTTTCCCTTCATGGCCAGTCGGACATTCCGAGTGAATGCCGGAAGGTTTTTCACTAGAACGTTGGCTGCATCCTTATTCAACGGATCGTTCGGATTAGGTTCCAAGAAGAGAAAGTTCAACCCGAGCAACACCGAGTTGAGGGACAACACTGGCGACCAGTCTTCCCGCAAGATGTTGAGACATACATTCCCTTCCAAATCGATGTTTGGGTGGTATATTTTCTGCGTGCATTTGATGCGTGGCGGATCAATAGGAAAATTCTCGCCAATATCTACCGTGAACCGGAACGTGCCTGACTTGTAGTAGCCATCGGCTGGCCGAATGGCAATATTGAATTGAAACAAGTTGGACGGGTCCGTGAAATCGATCTTTACCGTGCGGGGCAACTCGAGCTCGGTGATGTCCTTTTGAAGTCTGATTTGGGCTGCACTCACCTTGTTTTGGGGCGATGGGGCCGGTTCGGCCTGTTTCTGTTGTTGTTTTTGCTTCTGAAGCTGTCTGATCTTGAGCTACTAAGTTAGTATTGTGTGAATGGGGGATCTAGAACTCTACATACCATGTTGAATATAAGTGAGTATGATGGGTCACTATGATTTGTAAGGTGAGCGTTGATGGTGTACGGGTGTTTCTCGGGATTCACACTGGAGGCTTGGATCGGGAATCAAGCCCAGTTTCCTTCCTGTGGCGTTTTAGTAAAACTAATGCATCTTCTGCATGTGTTGTTCCATGGGATGAGATTTCACCCCGTGCGGCGGTGGAAGCAACATCCTGATTGAGATAGCACATTGCAAGATCTTCCGCATTAGCCTGGACAATTGTTGACGAAAAAGACGCATTGCTGACGTAAAGGGGTTGATGATATACATGAGGTTTGATTAGAATGAGGCATTGCTGATTTACTGCTGGGATGTGCCTTTGATTGGTAGCAGTTGTCTGTTGTGAGGGGAGAATGGTGGTGAATTGGCGACATTGAATAGGTAAATAAACTCGCCATTCCTCCAAATCTGGATTTGGACCTGCTCGTCCACATCTGTCAATCCCGGGATATCATTTTCCGTCCCCATTGATTTCAGCTACTCTCAGAACAATCACCTGATGCCGGCTGCTGCACACGCGCATGCATCATGCATGTCTACATGTATCTAATTATTCCGCGTTATTGTATTCCCATTAATGCAACTATTGAATTTGTCGGATTTTGCTCTCCATGCTGAGCAAGCAATCCAAAAACTTCTTCTTTGTCTCCTTGTGGCGGACCTCCTCTATTCTGTTTCTGATAAGTTCTTGTGCTGACGCTTTGTTTTCCTCCGTGACAACACATAAGTAAGGAGTGTGTACCATGCATTCCACCGCTTGCAACCATTGGAGGTCAGATAAGTCCGACGGTTCTATATCCACATCCAAAATTTCGGTTTGAGAAATTATTCCCTGTGATGCAACAGATTCTTTAAGTGAAAAGTTGAATTCTGAAGAAATTCCCCATCTCATCACCGTTTGTAGGTGGTTGCAGAGTTGGGAGTAGTGCACCAAGGAATACCGGTTATTCTTGCCTTGTAGAATGTGATGCAAGGATTTCCAAAGAGAAACGTCACTGAGATTGCCGCGACAACTCCTTCGGAGTAAACCGGCTGTTCCCAGAACATCTACTCCGAGTGCACTAGCCACATCCACTAGCCACACCAAGGTGAAACTGGCGCAATAATTGGCCAAGTGGAGCTCCATAGACCGTAAGATATGACCTATGAGCTGCATTGGGGCCATCGACTTCCAAAGAAACACCACCATAGTAGCAAGCTTGCGGAGCCACAACCATAGCGAAGAACTCTTGTTGACACGAGCCAATCGAGACGTGGCGAGTGCAAGACAATATTTCAAGTCGTTTTCTACAATATTGTGGCCGTTTCGACAATACATTTCTGCAACAATTTCCTCGTGGAGTCGCCACACCGTACTATACTCATTAGTAGTTGTGAGAATGCTGATGGTGGCCATATAGATTGTGTCCAATTGGCGATTTGACAAGTCAGACAACTGTTGCAGATGGAAAGGGTGGTGGACAAAGTAGCTGTGACCCTCTAGAAATATGGCCAAGTAGGTTTTCTTGGTGAATCCCACTTCACAGGTGTCGTTTTCCTCACTGGCCACTATACCTTCACCTTCAGCCATGAATTGGAGGGACGAATAGAGGCATTTTGTAGATGTGACTGTGTTGAAGATAGTTTCGGTGAGCAGAAGCGACATTTACCCAGAGTGATGATTAACTAGTGTTACTCTTTTAAGTAGTGCTACTGTACTGATATGGTCGGGCACTTAATGTATGCACAACCTCATCTAGAAAGACTCTCAGCTAGAGAGTCCATCTTGAATCAATAATAGAACCACCGTACCTTCGGTGTAAATGATTCCAGCGAAATGCCTTCTTACTTCCGCAATGACTCGAATCTTACGCCTCTGGACGTGCTCAGCGAGGCCATGTATGCGAATATCAAACTCGACTTCATACTAGATACTCAAGACATAACTAGTGACCTCACAAATGAAGACAAAATGGATACCGGCGAAGATTCGAAGGCAGAAAACACAGAAATACAACCAACAAACCCTAATTTATTCTCTAATTCAGCCACTGACCGCCCCTCTGACTCCTCTAACAGAAATACTCAATGGTCTCTAAACAAAGTTCTAGTTGGAGCACATCTGGGCTGGGTGCGCAGTTTGGCCGTGGATCCGGTCACAAACGAGTGGTTTGTATCTGGACTGGCAGATGGCCTCATCAAAGTGTGGGATTTAGTGTCTGGCGAAGTTCGGGCCTCCATTTCTGGCCACATTATGGGCGTTCGAGCACTCGCAGTCTCCACAAGATATTCCTACCTCTTCTCGGGGTCCGAAGACAAAACCGTGCGGTGTTGGGACTTGGAACGGACCAATCTGCCGTCTGGGTGCCAAATCAGAAATTACCACGGACATGTGGGCGGCATCTACGCCATGGCACTTCACCCCGAATTAGACCTACTCTTCACTGGAGGAAGGGACTCGGCGATTCGAGTATGGGACATCCGAACACGAAACCAGATCATGGTATTGACGGGACATCGCAGCGACGTCACTGGAATTGCAACTGAGGTGGGAGATCCGCAAGTTGTGTCGCTGTCGATGGATTCAACTGTGCGTCTTTGGGATTTGAGAAAGAGCACCACTCAAGTAACGCTTACACACCACACGAAATCGGTGAGGCTGCTTGCGATGCACCCGAACGAAATGACTATGGCGACGGCAGATTCCAGCGGCCAGATAAAGGAATGGGTTCTTCCTGGCGGACAACTCTTGGATTCTTTCGGAGAGGTTGATTCAATCTCCGACGCCAACATTATCAACACTTTGGCAATCAATCCGGCGTCGGATGAGTTGTTTGCTGGATATAGCGACGGCAGAATGAAGTTCTACGACTACAAAACTGGCCAAATGGTACAGGCAGCGCATTCCACCCCGGCCCCAGGGTCGTCTTCCTCGACTATCTACGCATCGACATTTGATATGCTGGGTATGCGATTAATCAACGGAGAGAGCGATAAAAGCATCAAGATTTGGAGCGTCTAGAGCTGTTCATTAATATCTGGCCATCTACCATCCGAATCTCAACTGGTTGGCAGTAAACGACGGTGGCGTCCACTGGAGTTTCTCAGGTTCCAACTCATGCTTCTTTTTTTCTCTCACCTTCTTCATGAGCTTCTCGTACATCGCCATCATGTGTTCCGTGATCACAATGATGTGCTGGCCCTTGTGGTACTTAATGATCTGAAGTGTGGAAAGCGTATGGAGAATGTCGGTGGTGGTCATGCAAGTAATGGAGGAAATCTCCTCGATGGTGATTTCTGGCGGCCCTGCGGCTCGAGGTGGAGGCGTGTCGGCGTCCTTGTCGGCGTCCTTCGCGGGGTTGTTCTTTTTGAATAGGTGAGGGTTGCACCTTTCCACAAGCAACTTGACCAAAACATCGGTCCAATACGCTCTGTAGGAAAGAAGACCCAAATCTGAGAGAGGTTTCTCCGGCGACCCGACCTTGTTCTCAACAAACGTGAGCATGTAGGAGAACTGAATCAACATTTTGCCAAACCCCATTTTCTGGTAGCACGGTAGCGTCAAAATACATGCAACATTATATCCGTCGGCACTTTCCTTTTCCTTGGAGAAGTACCCCACCACATGGTGCCCCTGGTCGGATCTCTTCGTCATGATATAAAACAAAAACGGATCCACGTCGTAGTAGAGCGTCTTGTGGTCCAAAAACAATTTAGAAAGGAGACATAAGTTTCTGCACCAAGTTCGCTGTCTTCTGCCGTCGATTTCCCAGAAACTCACCTTTTCGTCGCGATAGATCTCGTTTCCAGGCGGGTGCTTCATCGAGCACTTCGCCCTGTGCCTCTCAAACTGCTTTCTGGACCCGAAATACGAGAGAGTAAAATCGCAGATGTAGATTTCATCCTCCTCTGTTAGCTCTACCGGGTAGGGGGAAAAGTACCATGGCTCGATGATGTGCTCGCCTAGAATAATGCTCGACAAGTTACGCACACGTGCCACCTCCGAGTGGTTCTGAATCATAGATCCCGACGTTCGGAGCTTCTTGATTTCGTCTTCTCTGCTCACTTCTTCTCCCGGCCGTTTCAACCCTTGAACGTTCAAGTTGTCGAGGTCCATCTCGTCCATACTTAGCGGCGTCGACTCTGAAGGTTGTGGCGTTGCCTTGGCGCTTCCTTTCAGCGATTTGCTGACTTTCAGCAGCTTCAGTTTCTGAAGTTTCTCTTCTTTGTTCTCCTCCGGCAACATCATCCGCCGCGTGTAGTCCACCCTGTCGGGCGTAATCCACTCATCTAGACGCTTGTTATAGTCTTGATAGTGCACGTAGAACCGCTTCTTGCCCTTTTTGTAGACAATTTGGAGAATCTCCGCTAGTCTCTTCCCATCCTCTTTGAATACATAGACCTTGCAGCCAGAGATAATTTCGTCAACGTCAAACTTGATGTCTGAGCCCTCATCTTTGATTAGGATCGACGTTTTGGCGCTTGGAACCGGTGTTCCGTCCTCATCAGTCATAGTATTAGGAGTAGTAGGTTAGTGATGATACTTGAGAATGTGCAGGTGGTGGTTGGTTATGGGGTACACCAGATTATGAAAAGTACCGTGCGCTGAATCATAATATATTATTTAATGTCTTATTGAAAAACCAACTGATAATTGAGTTCATTCTCATTTTCTATTCTTGTAGTTGACTTATATGCTCGAAACCATAGTTCGTGATTACGCCTTGAAGCTGATAGTGAGGTGCGAAAGAGAGATTATGAAGTGTTTTTGTTGGCATATTGTTCATTTCATCAGTTTATCTTAGAAGTTTCCTCGGTTGAAGGTACTGCTAGTTTCTCTACTAGTCAGAATGCCTCATTTTTCTATTTCTATAGGAATAACTACTTAGATCATTAGTATTGGGGCCACCACTCATGTAACAGATCGTCCCTGAATCTAGATTGCTTGTCTAATGCTCACTCCATTCTTCCTTATTACATATTCAGCGTGCCTGAGCGTGCCTACCGTGCCTAGTGTTAAGTTTTGCTAACCGACACAGCCTTGCAGGTTTAGTATTTAATTGGCCTCTCTTAGCTATGTTTATAAGATCAACTATGTACTTCGGTATTAAACTCTTCAAACCTAATCTATCACACTCAACTATTATAAGGCATTCACTTAGTGGCCGGATGGAAAATGCCATTACCGATAACTTGCATTTTCTAATAGCGATTCGATCTGGTCAGACAGGCAATGTCGTAGATATGCATCGAAGATAGCACCAGAAAGAGAATTGTAGCCTTTCATGGAGAGCAATCTGTGGGTTCCATTCCACACCTTCTTTATTCAGTACCTTCTATTTAGTATCGGATCTCGGAATCAACTTTCTCTATATCTACTTCTTCATGCCCTACTACTTCATTATCTATACCCCTTTCTTTTCTCCTTATATACCCCATTTCTCTGTATTCCCCCTCATTACGTTCATCTTATTTACATGTCTTTCCACTTCTCCACCGGCTCTTCCAACAAATGACCTATTGCCAAATATCCAACGTTGCAATTGTGGAAGTTGGCTACCGACTGAAACAACTTCATCTGGAGTCGCTCCTTCTCTGCCCGTTTCTCCTCCACCGTGCCCACTTTTTGAATTTTCACCAACCCATCAATATCGTCCACCAAATTCCGCTCCAAACACGCAACAACGAGTTCAGAAGCATCCAACCCCCACAAATTGCCTCCACCATTCAATCCAGTGAGGAAGTAATTATCCACAATCAAATAGTTGTAGTAATTCTGAAGTCTGCCGCGAAGAACACTCTCAGGATACATCCTCAGTGGAATGTACTTGCTCTTCAACCTCAACACATCAACCAACAAGTGAACATGGTCCAACGGCAAGTTATAAGCAGTTTTCATGGAATAATCTTCCAACGGAGCAGCCGACTCGAGAGTGACTGCAGCTCGAAGCTTTTTGCCTGCCTTGGAATTCCACACCCTGGGAAGAATAGAGGGAAGCACACAGGTGGAAGGAGTGACTTCGGGAAAGGCATAGCATACCACAGGCGTCATTTCAGCGAAAATGACCATGAGAACCGCAAACATGGGGATTTTGACGAAATCTCCTGGGGTTCTCTTCAAAAGCTGGAACTCGGATCTCGTCATCAGAAAGAGCTTCTCGTCCATAATTTTCGCCGGAGGTCTATCTGCTCTGATAACGTCGCTCGCTGTGTTTTCCGCCAAGCTTCTATTTTCCACTAAGTTCATGTAGAGCATCTGGGCCATAAAGTTGCAGAGAGGCTTGAATGGTGGAACCATCAATTCGGAATCTTCGCCACCTTTGTCCAACTGCCCCACCAACTTATATTTTGTCCTTCTCAACTGCTTCACTTTCTTCTTATTCTGCCATACCGCAGAAACTCCATGGCTGTAGAATTTGATGAGCTCTTTCGCATACGAGAAGCCTTGGTTCATCTTGAGAAACATCCCTTTTCCTTTTTCTTCGGCGACTTTGGTGTATATTTCTTCCTTAGACAACATCTCGAGCGGCAAAGTGCCTGTCGAATTCACTGAAGACCCAGCGGACTTTTTCCACATTGTAGCTAAGATTTGTGACCGAGAGAGCTGATTAGCGAACGTCTTCTTCAGGCCCCACAGAAACAATTGCGCAGATGTGAAGTTGGACATCCTGGCGCAGTGTTTCTCAGTATGATTAGTCTATATCTATTATATGTGCCTATCCTATGGACTTTTCTGGCCACGCAGTGAAATTCTGGTAGTGTGGTTCGAAACCTGGAGTTCATGGTTCACATCCGCACACCACACATCTCCTTCTACTATCTACCATGGATCCCCAAAAACGTATAGTTCTGACGGAAGATCTAGATATCTGGATAAATTCAGATATTCACCAATCACTTGTGGACTTTGTTGTCGCTCTACAGGCTTCGGTGACTGGCCTAGCCAATGATTCCGATGTACCAGTATCTCCAGTAGTTAATGAGATTCTCAATTCTCTCTCCAGAGTGTCGGAGATCGTCGACGAGAACCCCATCGTGCACGATAAAGAGATCTCGAGGTTTGGAAAGGTGGAGTTCCGTGATTTCTACGACCAGGTGGCCGCGGAGTGGCGGGGAATGTTGGGAAAGCTGATTCTGGATGGAAACGATCACCACTGTCAGGAATTATCCCGGTATTTCGGCGAATCGTGGGGCGACAGACAGCGAATCGACTACGGTTCGGGCCACGAGCTCAATTTTCTCTGTTTTTTGTTCTGTTTGGACAGAATGGGCGTGGTGGGCCCTCAAGACTACAAGGCATTGATCTTGAAGGCATTCAACAAGTATATTGGCGTGATGCGAAAGCTTCAGAAGACATATTGGTTGGAACCCGCAGGTTCCCATGGTGTATGGGGGCTAGACGACTACCATTTCTTGCCGTTTTTGTTTGGAGCAGCGCAGTTGGCCACCCACCCCCACATGAAACCAAAGCTGATCCACAACAAGGAGCTCGTGGAGACTTATTGGAAAAAGTACATGTATCTTGAGTGCATCCACTTCATCAACTCCATTAAAACGGTTCCTGGCGATCACGGTGGCCTGGTTAGTCTCCGATGGCATTCTCCCATGTTGGACGATATTCTGTCTGCCAGATCATGGGTTAAAATACTGGAGGGAATGATCAAAATGTATAAGGCAGAAGTGCTTGCAAAGCTACCTATCATGCAGCATATGATGTTTGGCGAGCTCATTCCCGTGCCAAAGGGTATTCCTGAACATTCCGAGGCAGAATTGGACTCATGCGGCCATGTTCATGATACCATCAACACCTGGGGCGATTGCTGCGGAATCAAAGTCCCAAGTGCTATTGCTGCCTCTCAGAGTATGGGGTCGAACAACCGTCCGATTCCCTTTGATTAAATATTCCGTTGATTGCTTGGTTACTCAGTGTATCCGATGTTGGTAGCGATGAGAACATTGCGTGGAAGTTGGCCCGGAAACGGAACCAACAACGTCATCTTCTGTTTGGCATCGTCTACCTTGGACACGTGCGCATATCCGAGAACACTCGAGTTGAGAAGGTCTCGTGGCAGGATCTTTCCTGAAGCAGGAATGTGGGTGATTGCAATGATGGAGTTTTCAAGATTGGAGCTATTGGGTTCTTCGAGCTGTGCATAAAACTTGTCCATGGAATTTTCGTCTTTCTTGTCGTTGCTTTCTGTACCATCTTCAGCAGTATACGAGTCTCCGGACGGTAAAAATGCTAGCTGAGAGGTGTATTCCAGAAGCTTGACTGGTTTGTAGATAACCACCGATTTGACATCCAAATCCATTTTGTATGGCGACAACGTCGTCTTGTAGTTACCGTTGAAGTATTCTGTGATGGTATCCTCCTGCTGTTTTCTCAAGAACGAGTCTTCCAACTCCGTGACGCCTCCACTTTTGGCCACTTTAATGACGGTGAGAGATCCCTTGGATATCTTGTGGTTGAACTTCCTCTTGAGGTCCATAGTGAGGCGATCGTTGTCCATGACGGCGACAATGTCCACCTCGAAGTCGGAAACAATGCTTTCAATCACACTGTAGTCTTTAATTCCCAATGGAGGCGTGTCGATGATGCACCCACTGGTCCTCACCGATTCGTCATCGGCCATTCTTGTAAGTGCCGCAACTCCGAGCTGAGATACTTGGTACTTATACAATTCGAGATTTTCTGCCACGGAGTAGAATCCGTAGCTTTTCACTAACGGCTGCTTTGGGTTGTGGAACGTCGCTCCCAGCGTAGTGGATCCTCCCCATCCTCCAATACTTTCAATGTCCAAATTGTCACTAATGGGAGTGGCAGTGAGCGATCCGGGAACAGAAAAAACGCCTTCTTTGGGGTCCAAATTGACCAAAAGCGGAACACGGTCCATTTTCACTGCGTACGACGCAAGAACCTTGGCCAACGCCGTTTTTCCCGACTCCGAATTTCCAACCACCAACACTTTGGGACCCTTTTTCAGCGGATCCGACACAGCCTCTTCACGCAAAACCTCCAACGCAAAGTGCATGTTTGTATACTGCAGCATCATCGATTCTTCACTGATATATTCACTCACCAGACTGTCTTCATTGGAAATGTTCACATTGACCTTGTTCGGAGCAGTTTCGTACTGCAAACGGCAACCTGACGGCAAGGGAGCGTAGACGGCGTATTTGCAGCCCGTGAACCGAATGTCGACGTCATTGGGGAGCTCTGTGCCGAATACTTCTCCTACACCTTCAATTACCTTCAACTTCATGGTCGTTTTGAAAGGAACCTCGAATCTCCATTCTGCACGAGCAGGGATATCCACCTCCACAAGCTTCGAGACTTGGTCTACTTCGGCGCCGTTTGCAAACCCAGGAATCGACATGGTGCTGAATAATTGGAGGAGTAGAGTTCAAGACGTTGGAGATGGAGATTTAGGTGTAGGATGCAAGTGCAGTACATGGTTGCTGTTAAGATTCTAGGTTCCTTGTACAGGATTACAGCTTGATGAGAGAATATTGAAACGTGTACTATCTCTCAGTTTAGGGAAAGCCCAATAGTCTCTGATAGAATAGTTGAATTAGCTTGATTCTTTTATTCCTTTCCTTCTTGGTCTCAGAAGACTGGCATAAAACCCTAGTTATATAGTTATCTGGAGTACCACATCTGAAGTGGAAACCCGCATCATATGCAATCATGACACTGACACTAGTAGTCATGACCCTGACACTTGTTTGACCAGGAGATATATCGCCTATCTCCACATTCTAGATCCAGACACACTTACATAACAGTGCTCTGCTCCGTAGTCTGCATATCACCTTACTGTAGAGTGTGTATGCTCAACA
>JAJMJY010000044.1:0-58829 GCA_030569115.1 Sungouiella ezoensis
CTCTCAGTTTAGGGAAAGCCCAATAGTCTCTGATAGAATAGTTGAATTAGCTTGATTCTTTATTCCTTTTCTTTCTTGGTCTCAGAAGACTGGCATAAAACCCTAGTTATATAGTTATCTGGAGTACCACATCTGAAGTGGAAACCCGCATCATATGCAATCATGACACTGACACTAGTAGTCATGACCCTGACACTTGTTTGACCAGGAGATATATCGCCTATCTCCACATTCTAGATCCAGACACACTTACATAACAGTGCTCTGCTCCGTAGTCTGCATATCACCTTACTGTAGAGTGTGTATGCTCAACAATTATAAAACACAGTAGCTATTCGTGTATTCTGGGGATAATAAGGAAAGAGCGGGTAAATATATGGATTCTATATGAAGGCCAAAATCTCTGTGTCATTTGAGAAATTTTTTCAACATCTATGCTAGTTTCATCAATTCTGATTCCCAACTCATATGGAGTACATGCACTCCCAAAGTTTACTGATCTCTGCTACATATCTATTATTATGGCTAGACTATCACTCGGCTCACAGCATTATCATGCGAAAAGCAGAAGATCCAGTATGATCACACAACCCACTTCGCTGTCACTGTCCCAACTGAGTGCACAACACTCGTCCCAAACAGTACCTCTGGAACCAGAAACCAAAACATCAAGAGATATCAAAACATCAAGAGATATCGATAGCTACATGGTGCAGAATAAGTTGCTAGCGATAAAGAACGCTGAGTTGATGCTGAGAATCACCGACTTGGAGAATCAAATCGCCCAACTCGTCACAGAGAACGTGGCTCTTCAGAATAGTAGCGATAGCAATATGACATTCAAAGTGCAGAGTGCTTTGGAGCTAATGGAAACGATGGTGGTTGACCGGCTTTCGGGGATTGTACAAGACTTTGAAAGCTTTAGAAGTCAGGAGAAGTTGCCACCATCAGCTCTTCTTTCCGCCTTACTGGCTGCATTTACCTCTTGTGGACCAATAAGTTCTACACCAAAGGCAGATAGAGAGGGAAGCCAGTTGGGCATGCAAACATGGGGCAACTTTCCTCTAGACCAATCCGATAACGGAGAGAATTTGGAAACGAGCAAGGAGCGGTCCGTTTCGGTCGCCAGTCTGGCAGATTTGGCGATGATGGACGAACTGGGAGATAGCTTACTGCCAGAGCCCTCCCAGATTAATGTGGGAAAGCTGCTTTTGCCCGAGTTGAGCACAAAATTATCGGTCTATAATGACAAAGACGGAGTTTCTCGCCAATCCACGCCGTTGTTACCTATTGAAGAGAGTGAAACACCTAGAACGAGAAGTTCCACTAAGAAATCTAAGGAGGGAGAGCAATTCCAGGAAATCAAGAAGGAAACGCGACCCAGAAAGAGAAAGCCGCTTTTGAATGTTACAAACAGAAGGGCGGTTCTACGTCGGAGGGCCAAAAAGGTTGCAGAGGTTGAAGTGGTTGAAAAGGATTCCAATATATTTGATTTCGTTGACCAGCACGAGTTGGAGAGTCAGGCCAAGATCCACTAGCACTGTTATCAACTCATGTCCCAGAAGCTTGCATTATACACTCATTTCCCGGAAGTTTGCATTATACACTCATGTTCATCTTAATGGCCGCAGCAGGCTCGTAGCCCACAATCTCAAAGTCTTCGAACTTAAAGTCGTCAATCGACGTGATCTCGCTCTTTCTATCTTCTCTAATCACCAACTTAGGAAACTGCTTGGGCGTACGCTCCATCTGAGTCTTCAAAGCATCAATGTGATCCAAATAAACGTGAGCATCGCCCAAAGTGTGGATGAACTCGCCACAGTCCATATCGACCACATGTGCAATCATCTTCGTGAGCAACGCATACGAGGCTATGTTGAAGGGCACCCCCAATCCCATATCACACGATCTCTGATACAAGAGACACGACAACTTGGGTCTGGACCGTTTGGCCAGTTTAGACACGTTGGACTCCGGAGTCTCGGTGGGGAAGTTCACGTAGAACTGACAGAACACGTGGCAGGGCGGCAACGCCATCTTTGGGAAGTCGGGTGGATTCCACGCAGACATGATGATTCTCCGATCGTAAGGATTCGTCTTTAACTTCTTGATGACATCCTGGAGCTGGTCAACACCCTGGCCCGTGTAATCGTCTTCACAAGTCTTGTAGTCAGCACCGAAATGGCGCCATTGGAACCCGTAAACTGGGCCCAAATCACCCACGCGTCTGTCGGTGAGGCCCAAATTGTCCAAAAACTGTCTGGAGCCATTTCCTTCCCAGATCTTGACGCCTTTTTCCGAAAGTTTATTGGCGTCCGTGGATCCCTCTACAAACCAGAGGAGCTCGTGGATGATTCCCTTGGAGAAAACACGTTTCGTGGTTAAAAGTGGGAAACTATCGTTGGAGAGATCGAATCGGAGCTGGGGAGGAGCGAAAAGAGATTTAGTTCCAGTTCCTGTTCTGTCGGGCCGATGTTCACCTTCCTCGATGATCTTCTTGCATAGGTCTAGATATGCCTGTTCGGCTGAATTTGGTGGGAAAGTCATTGTAGTAGATGGTGATGTAGGAGTGGGTACAACTTTTAAATAATGCGCGGAGTGCAGTGGGAGTTGGAGATAGCAGTTGACTTGCATTTATTGGAGATAGCAGTTGACTTATATTTATTGGAGATGGATGAGAGGAACCTAGGATTTTTTCATTCTAAATAATTTATATTCGTAAAAAAAGAAATTTTGGATGGTCGACATTTGTTGCTTGATTAGCTGGATCTGGGGTAGTTAGAGACCCGAAATACAATGCATCTACTTAATTTCCTTTCAAAGCAATTGAAAGAATTTAATTGAAAGGAGTGGATTACAATTACAGGACTTCAACTCAGAGAAAATGTCTTATTCTTGACAATAACATTTCAAGAGATTCTCAGTCAGGTGTCTATCAGGGATAGTCGAATTGTCATTAATACCTCTAGACACGCTTCCCTGTCATTTGGGTGAAATATGACATATCTTGGATGCCAGTAATGGTAAATAGATATCCATCTCTGAATCTGGCGTGATCATTTCGTTTTCACTATCGCTTTCTTTTCCAAACTTATTGCACTATATTGCGCAATCGGAAACTTGGGATCAAGATATGTACCTATTCATTTGTACATTCGTCCACAGTAACTTCTTTCGCAGCTTTGTTTTCTAATTTTTTTCTTTTTTTTTGATCTCTTAGAGATTTAACCTTGTTTTCTCCCCTATTGCCCACAACCAGAGTATGATTATGTTACGAATTGCCCACATTTCGCACCCTATACTCAAATGGGGCCATTCATCTCCGAATACTACTTCTGATCACTTTCATCTTGCAATAATTTTACCATCCACTCAATTCTGAAAACTTAACTCTATGGATCCTCTCCCCCTACAATTTTAACTGAAATCATGTATTGATCGCACTATAGAAACTCGCAGAGCCTCACTTCTTCTCACCAAAAACAGCATCAGAAGCCTGCTGCAAGTAAGACTTGTCTCCTTGTCTAGTGTTGTCGCCAACAGCACTGTCAACACCATCGGTGACCTTGTCCTTGGCTAACTCGAAGGTACCCTTTTGGTCATCTGGCTTCACAGCAGAAGCGATCTTGTCGGAAATATCTTTACGGCCGGTGTCAGACATGTTTGTTTGAATTTGCTTGAAATTAGTGATGATAAAAGTTAAAACCTGGGACAAGCCATCCATATTTATACATTTTCACTAGCCATCTAAATCGCAACTTGCATTCAATTGTGCAGTGAGGACAATGCTAATTGCTACACCTTCATTGCTAAACCACTGGGTTAGCCGCCGTGCATATTGGCTAGAGTGACCGAGTCGATTGCTTCTGCATTAGCCATCACTCTTGGCCCGGAATTCCTAGCCACAGTGCGCTAAAAAAAGCTTCCAAACGCCCATGGTTGCTCAGCAACTCACCGCGTTGTTCACCTAATGACCGAAGGTGGAAATTCCGCAACACAACCACCAGGAAGGTTCCAGCAAAAACCGTCTCGTGTCACGAAAACCTCGGTCCAACGTCATCAGTCCAACGTCATCAGCACTAAAAATCAAGCCATCTGAAGTAGCGAAACCATTTGGGTTCCACGAGCACACACCTAGATGATGCAATATCAGTAGTATGAGCGGCGTCGACGGAGAATGTGGTCAACTTTCCTTCAATCACAACCTTTCTGCCTTTATGTTCCACTACCTTAGCCTGCAATACCACCGTGGAGTCCGGAGGTGCCTGGTTATGAAAGTCTATCTTGAGGTTGGCCGTAACACCTTTCTTGGAGGGCAAATGGGCAAATCCACATGCGCACAACCCTTCATCCAAGATGGTGGCGATGACTCCGTTGTGAATTAGGCCGTCCTGGCTGATTAATTCCTTGCCTAAATGGTAGAAACCAGTGAGTTCACCTTTCGACTCGTTGATGAATAGAACTGGGTCCACTTCAAACAAATTGGGGCCAAAAAGTAGGCCCGTTCCCACGTGATTCTTATGGTGTTGTTCTGGAAACATCTCGCTGGTGTAGTACTTGATGGTGGCAGAATCTTTCTCAAGCTGTTTGTAGAGAGCAGACGACTCAATTTTCTCCATCACAGACGTGTTGATGCGGGTCAATTTTGTCGGCTGCCATTGGCCCTTCCTCCACTGGGGCGGAAAGAGGACAAATCCGGCTCCGAAAGCTACGACGGGGACGGTTAGACGGGCGAATGTCCGAATCATTAGAAGAAGTTAGCGTTCGAGAAGTGTGGGGCACGGGTTTCATAGTTTGATGATGGGGGATTTATTTGTAGAGGACATGGAGCGGAGAATATTCAGGCTCTTTGGCTTGTGTCCATTTTTTTTTGATCTAAATTTTTCTTTCCGTTTGTCATGCCCGTTTGTCATGCCTTCTCTTTCTTCAAATATATGAACACTTGACCAGTACCTTTCTTCCCTTCGTTATACATACGCACAATGTACATGACCCACAGATATTCTCATATTAGAAAAAGGTGTAATACACAAAGCAATGACACCTACAAATCAAACATACAAGAATTCTCCGAAAATAGATGTCCCTAACATCTGCATTTCAAAAATTTAGTTACTCGAAAATTCCCCAATTAACCCTTAGATGTACTCTTCTTGACCACTTCCAACCAGAATCCCAGATCTTGTTTTCTGCAGTACCACATCGATCCCAAGACTTCCATCTGACCCATTCTCCTGCTACCGCTACAGTTGCATGGATTCCAAAGTCTTTCCGCCATCCGCTACACTGTACCGCATAATAATATAGCATGTCTATTGGCAAGGACTTTTCGTCGCTCAAAAAACACCGACATGGTGGAGTTCTACCTAGAGACCTGCTAACAGGACCGACCCAAAAAATCGAAATCCCCACCGCCAGTTCCCTCAACTCAAGTACTGTCTTCGTGGTGAAGCTCCCGGATCTTGCGGAGAAATTCCGTTCTCAGGACGTCAAGACATGCTATTTTCTCCCTTTAGCCATTATAGACAACGGGCTTAACGAGCCACCCGTCATGTCCATTGACGTGGCCAGCATAGAGTACAACGGATCCAAGATTGTGTCGACGGGTGAACGGGAACTTCTGCTCAATTTGTCGAAAAACGGCAAGTACTTGTTCTTTACTCGTAACAAAGCATTCATAGACAAGTTGGTGATCCCAAGGGATGCATTGCGCCATGTATGGGCAACCAGCGACGACCGGAACGTGCTATTTGTGCTCCAAAAGAAGTTTGGGCTCATCTACGTTAATTTTGCTACTAAATCATCCCATCTCCGGCTCTTTTTTCAGAAACATGCTTCTGCGTGGATAACCGGACGATTTCTGGTGCAAGATGCCACGCAGGTAGCGGAAATCTATAGTCAGCGTCTCAAGAAACGGGAGAACTCCTCCAGGGACCCAACTACGGTGGTGAGCCTGACCAGCTTGCCAGAAACTTCCCAGGTCATCGGTGATGCAGACACGGGGGAGGATTCCAGTTTCCTCGGAGCCTCCGACGTCGTTTTGCTAAATGGATTACCGTTTGATCTCAGTTCTAATAAACCTAAGCGTCCACAAACTCGAGCAGTACCCAAGGTGGCGGACAAAGAGCCGGAATTGATCACTACAAATTCTGATATAAGTATGGACCACGAGGAGGAAGAAGATGACGACGAAGAAGACGACAACAACGATGTACTCGCCATCCAGGAAGCTCCTGCTCCCTTTGATCCTCCACTCAGGTACACTCTCACCAATGGCAAGAAGTTCATTGTTGCCTACAACGATTTCAAGACATTGTACAATAATGACTGGATCAACGACACCTTAATTGACTTTTTCATTGCATACGATATAGATAGGGCCGAGAACAAGCTCCATCTGATCCACGAATACGAAGTTTATGCCTTCAACTCTTTCTTCTTTACGAAACTCATGTCCAAGTCTCAGGGCCAAGAGACTCCAGATTACTATGGAAACATCCGACGCTGGATAGCCAAGATTGATCTCATGAGTTACAAGTATGTCATCATTCCCGTCAATGAACATCTTCATTGGTTTTGTGTCATTATGAAGGGTTTACCGGAACTTGTTCAAGCTGCAACTGAATACCACAAGGGCCCGAAGTCGGGGGAGCTCAGCAAACTCAAACGAAAAAATAATAAAGTGGAGCCTGTGGTAGACATGTATATTTTGGACTCGTTACGGCAGTCGCATTCCGACATCACTATTCCCTTGAAAACACTCATTGACGAATACTGCAAGGACAAATACAACGTGGCTGTTCCTGGCGAATTGATCAGGATTCGAAGTGCTAGAGTTCCCAAGCAGCGAAATTTCAACGATTGTGGAATCCATGTTATTTATAATGTGCGAAAATGGCTCGATGACCCTGATGAATGTGAGAAGGTGTGGAGGAAGTTTAAAAAACAGCAAAGGTTATATTTCCGTGCCTCTGAAAGAAACAATATGAGACAAGCATCCATCGACTTTCTCTTGCAACTCCACAAGGAGCAAGTGCCGGAGAATAGTCCCAGTGCCGAGGAGGATGAAGGCGACCACTCCGATGACGAAATTGAGTTGATCTCTTATCATTCATCTAAGCCACCAGAGGAAGAGTCTGAGGTGGAGAAGACAGGCAATACAGGAGCAAGTGAGGCAGATTTGGAAAGACATGGTGCTCTCGAACAGCCTAAAGTGCATGAAAATACGAAGTCGAAGAGCAAGCAAAACACGCCGATTGAGCCTGAGAACGACAATTCTGCTCAAGATCTTTCTGCTGCAATATCTACGCCGACTGAACTTCAGACCGCCAAAGCTTCTCAGGATATTTCTACTGCGAAATCTAGATCTGGTACCCCAGTTCGAACTTTGGATCCACGAGTGCTCGAGGCGACTTCGTCACCTAAGGCTAGCCCGAGAACAAACGAGACTGTTCCTGGCAATAACTCAGCAGGGAAAGCTGAAGTGTCTCCGGTAGCAAAGGGCCACGAAAGACTGATTTCAAATCCTTCTTATCAGATTGAACATCCACATGTCCGTCGTTTTTGCATGAACTCTCACCTCAAGCCTCACACGATAGATTTTCTTAACGAGTACTTTGTCAACCACTCGAAGAAGTATGATTCTTTCCAACAGAAGATAATTGAGTTTGTCAAGAAGTACAACTTTTTCGACCCAGACGTTGAAAAAGATCAATGCGAGCTCTTGCAACTGAACTTTAAGGAGCAATTCCACGAACCTCCGGCGCCCCTAGACGAGCCATTTGTAATACAAGAGGCTGATGATTCAAACAGAGAGCTCAACCAAAGCGTGAGTGACCTTCGAATTCTGAATCAAGGACGCAGACAGTCGAGAAGTAAAGCAACGCCCGAAGCTACGCGAAGATTCATGAGAGAAGCGGACCAGCTGTCGCCTGTTCGATCACAAAGGTCAGCAGCAAACTCAAGTATCGGTGCAATGTTTTCACCTGCGTCTCCTTCTCGCCACACTCGAAGTAGTGACCATCAAGAAGATGAAGACAGCGATCTTGAGGTTTTGGGCGACGAAACTTTGCGGATCGTTTCTGCAGAGGAAAAGAGTAGACTGAACAGTCCTCGAATGACTTCCAAGATATTTGCCCATTCACCTGAGTCGGATAAACGAAGAAGAAATAGGTCAATCTTGGCTGGGCCAGATCGAACGTCGGGCCAACGCATCTCTTCCCGTACTATCATGTCGATTCCGGACGAAGACAACAGGGTGAAATCCACCAAAATCTCTAGAGACAAGTCCGCAAACTCGGCGGGCTCTTCAATCAGTGCAAAAGGACTGCCTACAGGATCCAAACGCCGGAGAGTCGACCCCAAACCCGTTATCCGTCGTGCATACAAATGACACTCTGATTGATATGTTGATAGTGAAATGCATACAAGCCCAAATCACCAACAAGGACATTTTGTGCCTGCTACATAATTTTACTCGCAGAAAGAGTCCTACGCAATATCTCCAAGTATTCTCCATGTCTACGGAAAAGCCTGCAGAGTCAGCGGATTCCCTTTTGGCTCCCACCACCCCCGTTTCTGAAACTCCACAATCACCACCAAACTTCCCGGCTGAAGATCGCCCTCCCTTACCTCCAAGAGATGGAAAACCCAATTTCAAGCCCATCTACACGATGAACTCCCTGACTGCCACAATTTCAGCTTTTCGCCAGAGCGAATTGTATGGGTCTCCAGGCATGAACATGTACGGAGACATTTTTGCCAGTAGTCCAATTGAAATGGAGTCTCGGTTGGCAGCGGTGGAATCCGAAACGGCCGAATGGGACGCAATAATTCGTGATTACAGCGATGAGTTCATCCGCACGAATCGTGTCGGTGAAGTTGAGAAGTTGATTCTCACTGGCATTCCACCTAATGTCAGACCACTCGTTTATTTGAAAACCATGCGTGTGAGAAGCTGTATGGAGCAAGTGAGCTACCAGAGCGTAGTCAAGAGAGCCAAAACCGCCAACTGGGAATGCTCTTCTGTTCCCGAAGCTTCATTTCCTGAAGATGTAGCTGCATTGTTGCAAGTTTACGAGTATTGTTTGAAAGAGGGCAACTCGTCCGTACTGGAGCCTGATGTGACTACGAAGAAGTTTATTGCAGGGGTTATACCATTTTTGGCCAGTCTTCACGGCTTGTCGAAGCCAGAAGTGCTTGCCTTAGTGTTCAAATTTGGTGCGCTTGTTAATAGAGCATCGAAAAGTGAATTCTATTACAAATGCAGCAGAGCAGTGGAGGATGTCGACAGTGAGGTGTTCATGCACATTGCAAAGCAAGGAATTGACATTTCCGAGCTATACAAGGCAGTTCTTCTGGATCTTTTCTCCAGCCCTATTAGCAAAGATGTTCTACTTTGTGTTCTAGATTTGATCGTTTTCGAAGGCATTGATTTCTTGGTACGTCTAACTGCAGCGCAGTTTGGCGAACACTCTGCTAGGATTTTGGCTTCTCACAACGATGTACTCTCAAACTTCATTTTCTCCCCAGAGTTTATGTTGAGTATTTCTACCAACACCATTCGCAAAGCCACAGATACAGAAATCTCGTTGATCAAATACGAAAACGAATTCCACTTGATGAGTGCCAATGCCATCAGTGGCAACGATAACGAACTCTCCAACTTGAAAGATGCTAACGAAGACTTGTCACTCCAGATCAACGATATGAAGCAGAAAATTGACAACTTGAAAAAGACTCAAGCGGAGATTCTCACCCAGAGCGAAGAGTACGCTACTAAGCTACAGGCTGCACTGGACGAGAAGAAGGGGCTCAGCGAGCTTGCAGAGGAGCTCCAGGCTAAATATGCTCACTTGACTATGACTGAGAATTTGAGTAACACTATCCAGGCGAACAAGGACATTTCCAGCGGAAACGCGGATTTGGAGACCCAGATTACAGCTCTCAAGAAGAAGGTTGAGACCAAGAAGGCAAAACTCGAAAAGTTAATCAGTGCTTAGGTATTTTGTCCCTGGTGTCCTTGCACTTTTGCAACTGGTGGTGGTGTGCATAATGTTTAGTCTGCTGATGTCAGCTACAAGTTGGGTATATTGAACGCACATCCGATTTCTTACAATCAATACTCCGAACACATGCCCGAAAACCAATCAGTCGGAATAGTCGGAGCCGGTTTAGTCGGATGTCTCGCTGCATTGGCGTTTCAGGCCAAGGGCTACGATGTTACTCTTTTCGAGATGCGACCAGACCCCAGAGCCATAACCGCCACCAAAAGAAGTCTCAGGTCCATCAACTTGGCGGTGAGTGATCGTGGAATCCGTGCGATGAAGTACGTGGATGAAGAGATGGCTTCGCGAGTGTTGAAACATGTGATTCCAATGAAGGGCCGTATGATTCACGACATCACCGGAACCAAGCAGGAGTCGCAATTGTACGGACTTTTTGGCGAGAACATCAATTCTATCGACCGTCTCTTCCTTAACAAGTGCTTGTTGAACGAGCTCAAGAGTGTTTCTGTGAAATTCAACCATAAGTTGGTCAGTGTGGGGAATGTGGATAGTCCGGAGTCCAGGCCATTCCTAGAGTTCTCCACAGGTTCTGCCAGCATCGAGAAGTATGAATTTGACTTTGTTGTTGGTGCAGATGGCGCCCACTCTCATTTCAGGTATCTGATGCAAAAACGCATGCGTATGGACTACAGCCAGAAGTATGTGGATATGCAATACATGGAGCTCTACATTCCTCCCGTGGAAGGGGCACACCCGGAAAGCTCTGAGCGATTTGCAATTGATGCCAACCACCTTCACATCTGGCCCAGAAAGGACTACATGTTGATTGCTTTGGCCAATGGAGATGGATCGTTCACCTCCACATTCTTCAGTCCTTGGAAAGTCATTGAGTCGATCGAAAGTGAGGAGGAATTCCTAGAGTTTTTCCAGGCTTGCTTTCCAGATGCCTTCAGATTGATAGGTGAAGTTGGATTGCGGTATGCCTACTCTCACCAACCTAGAGGTTCGTTGATGCAGGTGGCTATGAATCCATTCACCAGTCCAAACAACCGTGCAATCATCATTGGAGATGCAGCGCATTCCATGGTGCCGTTTTATGGACAGGGTATGAACTGTGGTTTCGAGGATGTTCGTGTATTGTTTGAGCTTATCGAGAAGAATGGAGGGAAGACAGAGGCTGCGTTCGAGCAGTACACGGATGCCAGAAAAGCTGATGTGGATGCCATTTGCAAGCTTGCATGGGACAACTATTACGAGATGTCGACGAAGGTCATTGATCCATTCTACTTGGTCAGAAAGAAGGTTGACTACTTCTTGGGCAAGTACGCCAACAGCATCCTTTTCCCTTGGATTCCTATGTATACGATGATTTCTTTCCGTGGAGACATCAATTACTCGGATGCTGTGCGCGTTGAGAAGAGACAGAAGAAAGTACTCAATTGGATGCAATATGTGGCAGTTGGATCCTTGGCCGCAGTTGCAATTGCAAAGGCTGCAGTAGTATGGGAGAGACGTTGAACTATTGGGAATGAATTGTTATGAATGAAGTGAAGGAGAGAATGGGTGAATTTTATATGCAACTGGTGACAATTTCTATGTCTTCGAAAATGTGCGACCACAAGTATAAGTCGCAAGACAAGAACCAAATGCAAAACAAGCAAAACGAAGAGAAGCAAAAGATAGATAAACAGGGATCTCCGTAGCAAATCCACAAACCATAATATATTGACCCCCCGGTGGCTACTTTCCACATATAATTCGTCATCTATTAGCCACCAAAGGCGAAACACAAAGTACAGTACCCAAAATGTGGAAAAAAAGAAAATTTGACCTACTAACTTCACCCAATACTTGTACATAGTCCACCATGTTGCGTGCTTCCATCTTGAGACAGGTCCGGGGCTCCAGAACGTTTGGAGTTTCTGCCATCTACAACAACAAAGCCAAGTCGCCGTTGGAAGTTTTCTTCCAGACTTTCAGAGATGAGGTGAAAAAGTCAGCCGAGCTCAAAGACAACATCAAGGCGTTGCAGGATGAAACCGGTAGAGTGGCTGAGAGTGACGCCTTCAAGAAGGCCAAGGAAGCCTACGACAAAGCACAAAAAGGTAGCTCTGCTGCCGGAAAAATGGCCAAAAAGACTGCGGAAGCAGTTGGAGATGTAGCCACCAAAGCCTGGGATTCGCCAGTGGGAAGAGGTGTCAGAACGACGGTCAGAACGGGAGCCGAAGCTGCAGACAAAGCATTTGAGCCAGTTAGAAAGACCCAGGTGTACAAGGATGTGAGCGAAATTATCGATGATGGATCCTCTACCGCATACGGAGGATTCTTGACCAAGGAACAGAGAGATGCGTTGAGAAAGAGGGAGTTGGAGGCCAGAATGAAGAACGGGAAACTTTGGAAACCGGTTAAGGAGAATGAGGAGGCCGGAGGAGAATTGGTGGCCACCGACATCAAGCCTACAGGACCCTCGGTGGGAGAGAAGTGGGAGGAATTCAAGTTGAAGTCGCCAGCTGGCCGTGGGTTTGTTTTGTTGAAGGAGAGGTGGGACGAATCGGAGAATGGATTGATTTCGCTTATCCGGACCATTTTCGAGAAAGTCACGGGGTTCTTCTCGGAGACCGAGCAGGCCAAGGTGGTGAAGCAATTCAAGCTCATGGACCCAAGCTTCCGTGTCATTGATTTCACCAAAACTCTCACCAACTACATTGTGCCAGAATTGTTGGATGCCTACATCAAGAATGACGAAGCTGTGTTGAAACAGTGGCTCTCGGAGGCTCCATTCAACGTGTGGCAGGCCAACAACAAGCAGTTCATCCAGCAAGGGTTGTTTTCCGCCGGTAAAATCTTGGATATCCGTGGAGTCGAGGTGGTGACATGCAAGAGCTTGCAGCCCAATGATACTCCAGTGATTGTGGTGAGTTGCCGTGCTCAGGAAATTCATTTGTACAGAAAAGCCAAGACGGGAGAGGTGGCCGCAGGTACCGAGGACCACATTCAGATGAGCACCTATGCAATGGTGTTTACGAGAGTTCCCGAGGAGATGGACAACGAGACGACCGAAGGATGGAAGGTGATCGAGTTTGCCCGGGGCGGATCGAGACCATTCCATTAGTACATGTATAAAGGGCGATGCGAATGAAGAATAATGGTAGAAGGTGTAGTATATGAGGGTGTATCTATGGGTAAGGTGAGGGAACGACTGTGATTTGAGAAAGAGAGTTGGCACTACTATGTACCGCATGAATTGTGAACTTTAGCCAATAATGCTGATTTAACAAGGCCATCACTGACTCCTTTCGTGATCTCGACACTGACTCCTTTCGTGATACCTATAGGTTGGGGAGAGAAAAGTTAGACCTAGGTCACTATAGTGCGGTTTCTCCAGTACATTGACTTCAGTTTGTCCAAATGAGCTTGCAGAAATTATTTAGTAGACAACCAAAATTAGATAGGGATATGGTGGTAAAATTGAAAGGAATCAGTAAAATAATTCAAAGAAAACTGTTTAGAATTGCTGGGGCTCTAGTATTTTGACTGATCGGAACTTGCATGATTGAGTAGAATATTCACTAAAGTGCAAGATGTCACACTCCGACTCAATCTAATGTCAACATTCTACAATACTAACATTGTTCTAAGTAACCATACATTAAGTAACCATACATTGTTCTAAGTAACCATACATTGTTCTAAGGAACTTCCTCGTCGCATTACTTCACCGAACAGGAAATCCATTGCAAGGACCAACACTAGCCAAAAGACCCAAAATCCCAACGAATCAATAGAAAATAACAACTAATAAAATCACATATACCCCACCCTTCCATCTTCCCCATCGTCACATCATCATCTAAGCAAATCGCCAATACTGCCTACTGCCTACTGCCACCTTATCATACTGTCCCTCCCCCCCTTGCACCCGTGCACCACAGATCCGACACTTGTTAATCACGAAAAAATCCAAACAAAATCAGAAACTCACCATGTCCGACGGCTTTGCTTCCAAAGAAGAGATCGACAAGGTGTTTACCAAGTTAAGACAGAATCCGGCCAATCAGGTCTGTTTCGACTGTCCCAACAAAAACCCAACCTGGACCTCCATCCCATTTGGCATCTTGCTCTGTCTCGAATGCTCGGCAGTCCATAGAAACTTGGGAGTTCATATCTCGTTTGTCAAGTCGCTGAACTTGGATCAGTGGCAAAGAATCCAATTGCGCCACTTCAAATTCGGCGGCAACCACGTGGCCAAAGACTTTTTCGCCAAAAACGGTGGATCTCAGTTCCTCAACGAGAAATCAGATCCCACCTCGAAATACACTAGCCCCGTCGCCAAAAAATACAAGGAAAAGTTGAAGAAGACCGCTCAGCAGGATGCGTTGAAATTCCCAGACGAGGTCATTCTCGACAGCAGCCTGGACTTGCTGTTGGTGGATGGAAGCTCGTCCAACATGGGATCCACCGACGACTTTTTCTCCAGCTGGACGAAACCAATCAACGCGTCTCCCTCGCCCTTGGGGTCGAGATCCGCCACCCCTACGCCTTCCGAGGACCTACAACTCCCCAAGAAGACCGCGGCCCCTCGGATGTCTGCCAGAGCCAAGGCCAATTCTGCTTCTACTGCCAAAAAGCTGATCTTATCTGGTAAGAGCAACGGGCCCAGAACGTCGAGATTGGCTGCTAGAAAGGTCAAGGCGGAGGAGGAAATAGACTTTGACGAGATCGAGAGAAAGGCGAAAGAGGAGGCCGAGGATGCCAAGAAGTTGGGCTACAATCCTGTTGCAGAAGCGTCAGCCTTGGAGAAGACGCTGCCCAAGAAAAACTCCTTGTCATTGGGTAGCACCTCTGCCGGCAACAACCACGAAAAATTGGCTGCTGCGCCTATCCAGGATACCACCGTTCAGTTCCAGAAGTTGGGGTTCGGAATGACCCAGGGAGACAATGTGGTGGCCAGCGCCAACACTAAGAAGTTCAAGGAGGTCAAGTATACTGGAAAGGTGGCCGGCAAGTACGGCAGTCAAAAGGGGATTTCGTCGGATGAGTACTTTGGGCGGGGCCCCAGATTCGACGAGACAGCCAAGAATGAGGCGCATCAGAAGCTTCTGGCTTACAACGGAGCTCAGTCCATCTCGTCTAGCTCGTACTTTGGCGAGGAAGAGCAGGCCAATGCTGCCGGAGCACCACGCCCAGGACAGCAGGGAATTGGTTTGGGAGACTTGGAGCATGCCGCCAGAGACTTTGCCTCCAAGTTTTCAGGCAACGCCAACCAGGACTTAGAAGTGTTGAAGGATGCGTTGGAGGATGGAGCCACCAAGTTGGGAGGCTACTTGCGGGACTTTTTGCGTTAGTAGGGTCCATTAATATTCATGCATTACAAGGCATACAAGTTGTAGGGGAAAAAAGCTGAAAGGACAGATCAATGGTAAATTACGAATCCACGTCTTTCCTGTTAGCTGGAGAGTTATCTAGAGCACATTCCGAAGTAAGTGGCACTAATATTTTCAATAATGATGAGAATTAGCGGAATGCAACGCTCATAGCCAGCGCGTGAGATGAGGAAGTGTATGATGTCGATGCGGAAAAAAAACCTAAAAAACATGGAGAAGATAAAGGTAGTAGAAGCAATCCAATGTACAAATTGGCCGTTAGGTTCCACATTGGGAAATCGTGTTCTTGAGAACTAAGCGATGACCCATCCATGCGACATTTCCTGTTTCATAGTTTTGGGTTACACAACAGGCTAAAGTGGCATAGGGATGGCGGGCATACAGGATACGGAATTATGTTTTGCCGAAAATCTCAGCTAAATCTGGGGTACGCCGGCACGAATTGAAACTCCTGATAGCCAGCCTCACGAAATTCCATCGACAACACTAAAATCGTCACTCTGTAGTTATCTTCACAATCATATTTATCAAACTGTAGATATCTTCACATGTTTCGCCAATAATAGTTATCTCCGAACTTAGATCAAGTCCGTTTCTACGCAACTTGACAATCGGTTCAGATTCTCCCATCCCCAAAAAGCGACCGCCACATTTCCCCAATTATAGACTTGCCGAAAATCCCAACGTTCACGGCAAAACTTGCGTCAATTTTCTGGGGAATTCTGGGGAAGGTATTGTTTCATTGATTCCCCTCGTAAATGAAACCTAAGTTTGTTCAAGTTTATTGCTGGGACGTCAGTATGTGATCACTTTTCTTGTTGGAATCAATTCTATTGGTGCGTCACCCATGGGGAACAGCAACGGTTGCATTGGGTTAAGGGTCAAATTGGTTCTCCCTGCTCATTTCTGTGCGTTCTACACCTTCTTTCTCACTTACGTCATGGGATAATTTTCGGAAACAATATGTCGCCAGGGTACATGAGGGGTACCCCCACCCAAAGTTGCTTGCATTATCATCGGCAGGGCTTTACACACTGCCGGATAAGGTTTTGGCGCTAGAGTTGGGAACAAAAATGAAAATGGATCATCGTTGGTGGCCCCAAATGGTCCAAGTACGCGTGCCAAGGTCGACAGTGACATTGACAGCTCTTTCAAGAAAAAACTACCAGCCAAGGATTTCTCCGGATTCAATGGGAACTTTATTCTGGTTGCAGGAATGTCGCGCCCATGCAGGCTGGACAGCCGGAAACCATAGATACCTTTCTACACGATGAGTGGGGGTGTTAGGCACCATTGGTGTTGCTGAGCATGGCCAAAATTAAGATACTATATAAAGAAGGCGATTTCCCTGGTTCTTCCTCATCAAAAATGTCTGACCCAGAAAAACTGGAAAAATTCCTCGACTCTTCCTCCAGCGCATCTTCTCAACACCACGAAGCATTAATACAACATGCTGACACAAACCGTGAAGGTGAAGATGGAAACATCTTGGCCCAGTATACAGAGAAGCAGACGATTCTCATGGGTCGCAACTACGCATTGAAACACGGGTTGGACCCTGAACTTTTTGGCAGAGCTGCTGCGTTGGCTAGATCTCCAGCAGAATTCAATCTGATGGAGTTTTTGTCGGAAGAAGAGAAGATCTCCCTCAATAATGAAGTGACAAAGAAGTGGCACATTCCACGCAAATTGGTGGAGGTGATTGCCTTGGGTTCTATGGCTGCTGCCGTCCAGGGTATGGACGAGTCTGTGGTGAATGGAGCCACCTTGTTTTACCCCAAAGTCATGGGAATTACTGAAATGAAGAATGCCGACTTGCTCGAAGGTTTGGTCAACGCTGCCCCTTATCTCTGCTGTTCCATCGTGTGCTGGTCATCGGACTACTGGAACCGGAAGTTGGGTCGTAAGTGGACCATTTTCTGGACATGTATGATCTCGGCCCTCACATGCATCTGGCAGGGTTTGGTCAACTTGAAGTGGTATCACTTGTTCATTGCTCGGTTTGCCTTAGGATTCGGTATCGGTGTCAAGTCGGCCACAGTTCCTGCTTATGCTGCTGAAACCACCCCAGCCAAGATCAGAGGATCATTGGTGATGTTGTGGCAGTTTTTTACTGCTGTGGGTATTATGTTCGGTTACGTGGCCACATTGGCTTTCTACCATGTGGGCGACCACGGCATTTCTGGTGGTTTGAACTGGAGATTGATGCTTTCTTCTCCCTGTATTCCTGCCATCATTGTGTTGGTACAAGTTCCTTTCGTTCCAGAGTCTCCTCGTTGGCTCATGGGTAAGGAGAGACACCAGGAGGCTTTTGATTCGTTGAAGACTTTGCGTTTCAGTGAAATCGAAGCTGCTCGTGACTGTTTCTACCAGTACGTTTTGTTGAAGGAAGAACATTCGTACTCTCAAGGTTCGTACTTCAGCAGAGTGTGGGAGATGTTCACGGTGAGAAGAAACAGAAATGGTGCTTTGGGTGCATGGATTGTTATGTTCATGCAGCAGTTCTGTGGTATCAACGTCATTGCCTACTACTCTTCGTCCATCTACATTGAGTCGGGACTCTCGGAGATTATGGCTATGGTTGCATCGTGGGGTTTCGGTATGATCAACTTTTTGTTTGCTATTCCAGCTTTCTACACCATCGACACTTTTGGTAGAAGAAACTTGTTGCTTACGACGTTCCCGTTGATGGCTATCTTTTTGCTTTTGGCCGGTTTCGGTTTCTGGATTCCTGAAGACAAGAAGGACGGCCGGTTGGCATGTATCACCACCGGTATTTATCTCTTCGCTGCTGTTTACTCGTCTGGTGAAGGTCCAGTGCCATTTACCTACTCTGCCGAGGCATTCCCCTTGTATATCCGTGACTTGGGTATGGGATTTGCGACGTCTACATGTTGGTTCTTCAACTTTATTTTGGCCTTCACGTGGCCACGTTTGAAGAATGCTTTCAAGCCTCAGGGTGCTTTTGGCTGGTATGCTGCCTGGAACATTGTTGGATTTTTCTTGGTGTTGTGGTTCTTGCCAGAAACTAAGGGATTGACATTGGAAGAGTTGGATGACGTGTTTGGCGTTTCGCTTAGAACACACGCTGCTTACCGTACCAAGGAGTTGGCGTACAACATTAGGAAACATGTGTTGAGACAGGATCTTCCACCATTCCCTCCATTGTACAAGCACCAAAGAATGGCAGTTACCAATGCAGAATGGAATGACAAGGCTGAGGCTGTTCACGAAGAAGATATTTAGAGGTTTTTAATGAATTGAAATGTTTAGTTGATGTATATTTTGAGAATATTATTTTTGCATTCACTAAGTTTTTTACCGTTGGATGTGATCAGAATGTTAAGTGCACAGTTCGGCCGAAAGAGTTATAATTCCGCATAGATTATCTGATGGCACACCTCAGTAACCGCAGACAAACACTCAAAAACCGAAAAAAAGAGCATACTAACAATTCAGCTCAATCTAGCAATTCTGGCCATTACGTGGCCATTCCTTAAATGGTGTATCCATCTCATGGCCATATCTACTGGTAATTCCATTCCTTTGCGCCCACGTACCGGACTCTTCGGCGATATGCGGTACTATCTTATCAGCTTATCTACACAAGATCAATTCATAAGGCCGTCGCATCCCGCGGTGCTTTCTCTTTTTCACATTTCGTTATTATACATTTTTTCCTTCCATAGATCACATCATGTCGCTCAACGCAAAGTATCTACTGCTCCTCTCCCAGTACCCATTGCTCACCAAATCACTAACTGCCGGTGTTCTTGCTGCTATCAATGAGCTGGTGGCCAGTGCAGTTTCGGGCCAATATCAAAAGACCACGGTGACATTCAGAGGTCACAAATATACCATTCCACACGTTCTCAGTACAAAAACGTTGCTGATGGTGATTTACGGAACCCTTATTGCTACTCCCATCTCACATGTGCTCTATCAAGCATTGAATCGAGTGTTTGGCACCAATTTGACCCCCACCATGAAGGCATTGCAGATTGCAACATCTCTTTGCACAATTTCGCCTACTCTCAGTGCTGTTTTTGCCTCGTGGCTTTCTATTATTAATGGATACCGTAGAAGCTCGAGCGATCTCGGAAAGGAATTGGCGAATATTCGCCAGTTGGTGCGCAAAGGTTTACTGAGAAGCTTCTGGAGCATTTATCATAGTGGAGCCACCACTTCGTTGTTTTCGCTTGTCATCGCTCAGAATTTTCTTCCACCGGAACTCTGGGTCGTGTTTTTCACTGTTGTGTTCTTTGTGTTGGGAACGATCCAGAACACAAGGTTCAAGCTTTCACAGAAGAAGGACGATGAGAATCGCTAGATGTCGGGGAGAGAAGGTGGCGAACTTAATCTATCTTGAGCTAGGGGAGGCTTTTAGTAGTCGAAAGTATTTGGTTCCGTCTTTCAATGGTGCAAATCGGAAGTGCTCCTCCAAAGCAATGAATACACCTCCTTCAACAGCTTACGTCATGGAACTGCTCCATCAAAATGGGCTTCTGTCGTTCAACCGTGCCAAACTCAACTCCTCGATTAGAGAACTCTCTAGAGCCAGAGATCAACTTTTCCGTGGTACCTCTACATCAGGATCCTGTTGACCTCAGTCTTCCAGTGACAAGTCATCATCAGTATCCTGCTCTCTACTGATTTCCAGTGATCCTGCTGAGGTACATTTCCTGACGCGGCGTCTAATATCCGCTGAATTATGACTTCAAATTTGACGACATCCATAAGAGCAACCTTGAAATTTTCGCTTGCCTGTAATAGCAAGCTCCACACTTTGTTCAAAGTTCCTTGTACATTAACACTTGAGACGTGTTCTTTGTGCAAAAGACCTTGTAAATCTCCATCTGCCAGATATACAAACAACAGCGCCCAACGTGTAGAATTCTGAACATTTTCAATTAAGAATGATCTCGACCCTTGCACTTCCCACAAAAGAGCTTGCAATTCTCTAGATGCCTATATCATTTTTAGGGGCGTCCTCTGCAACCTATTTGGCAGGTTCTCTTCCACCACGTTCTCCAAAACGCTGCTAGCTTTCGACAAGAAACGTTGAGAATCTCTGAAAACTCTTCGAAGGTCTGCATTTGCAGCAGCTAAGGAACGGCGGTCAATTATGGGTACTATACCCAACATCAGCAACAACAGTTTCTTCCGTAGATTAGTTCACAGCACCTTCTAATAGCGATACCGTTAACACGGCAATCAATAAATAAAGATTCGAGTACTTGGCAAGCGCTAGAACCCTTAGGACAAAGAAGAGCAATTTGGGGATGGTTGCAAGTATTCGCAGCCATTTCGCACATAAAGAGTAGGTGCTCACTGGGAGCATGCGCACCATAAAGACATTTCAACCGTGCTCTACCATAATGAGTGAAGCTCTTGGGTGCTGGAATGAAGGGAAATATAGCCAGTATGACCACCTATAGGCGTCTAGACAGTTTGAAATTTCTAGTCATCAGGAATGGCATGTTAAAGTTTTCTTTCGGCCCCGCGAACGAGCCCATTGTTCGACAAAACGATGGCGATTGTTGCAGTTGTTGCCGTTGTGGCGGTTCGATGAACGATTGCAAGTCAGATAGATCCGTACTGCCTGCTCTTGTGTATCCGGGTATGGGGTGGATAGGACGGGGCAGACAAATATCAGCGAAGGTGAGGGAAATGTCAAAGAAAGCCACCATCCGATGAGTAGAGGATGAAGAGTTCTGGGTCAGCCAGAAAAACTTTCAATTTCAAGGAAGATCCAAATCTGAGAAAAAGGTGTGGATGTCTACGTGACCGATTTCAGATTTCAAACTTCCTACACTTGGATCTTAGGCAGTCTCCAACCAGGAAAGCCATGAAGCCATGATATCATTGCGATAAAAAAAACCATGACTTGATCAGGTGGTGAGTGGCCGAAGGAGGCTAGCAATGATGTGGTGGTATGATGAATATAAAGATTATAGCTTCTAGTGTACGGGTCTGGGCATCCGAGTTTATGGATAAGTATTTATTATCTCGCAATTGCGGGACATCACTGTACGTAAACCAAAATTCAACAACATCTCTGAGTCTTCAGTTTCAGGATCAGTGGATGAAGCACTTAGACGCACGGATCGAGGGAAACCTGTCTTCGTACAATCCAAGTGAAAGTTTCCATCATTAACCAACACTTTTAGTGAACTTAGCGAGTGTATATGGATTACCTTCTTCAATCTCAGTATTTCAATCGTCACATCCGAGCCCCCTATCATCAGACATATAAATTTCAACTCCCGTACTCGAGAAGCAATCTCCATCTTGTCAGAAAATACACGCCCCTTACCGCCCTCAACTACTAGTTTCAATATTCTTGGTTCTTGAAACAATCCTGCGTTCCAACGGGTCATTGACCGGAGGGATGGGAGACCTATATCCAAATGTCCTCCATATCCGTCCATCAAGTTCAAAGAAAACAATGTTGCTGGAAGGGTTAGGGTCAGGAAAATTGACCTCGAATGCCAGTTCAATTTGATTATGAGAATCTCTAAAGTCGGAGGAAATGTTAATGTGCGTGGGTCCTCAGTCGTCATCATAGTCCATTCCTTTAACTCTCTTGGAAGCTTCGTCTTCGACCAGTCTTCGATGAGCTCACCCCTAACCAAGAGAGTTTCAAGAGTTGAAGGAAGATCGGCGTCGGACATTGTCACAAGCCTGTTCTGAGAGATGTCAAGAAACTTCAAGTCTGGAAACTTTACGTTTCGTAAAGTAGTAATGTAGTTTTTCTGAAGGTGTAGCTTTCTGAGCAGACTTGGGAACATAACACCGTCGATTGTTGTGAGTCCGCAATCTTCGACAATAAGTTCTTCAAGCAAGTGAGGAAATTCCAAATCTGCAAGTGACGACCGAATTGGACATGCTGAAATGTTTAATAACTTCAAGTTGCATGGCAATCTCTGCAGTAGTCCACCAAGATTCAAGTTGTATGGCAATCTCTGCAGTAATTCACCAAGTTTCCCTGTCCAACAGTCTTCTAAATGTAAAATCAGAAGCAGATTGGGTAAATTCCATTCCTCAAGGCTAGTGCAGCTGGAGATGAACAAGCTATGAAGTCCCGGCGGAAATGTTCTCCATAGTTTAGAATCTTCGCATGTTAAACGTTTGAGACGCTTGGGAAGTTCAAAATTATTCACGTCAACGGTACCGTTGATCACCATTTCGGTTAAGGTCGTGGGCCATCTTTGGATAGAATGTGTCAATTGTGTTGATATGCATCTCAATGTCACTTTCTTTACCTTGGGAGGAACGAAAGCTAACTTACTGAATACACTCAAATGACACTTTTCTATCTTATCATAAAATGCTGTTCTCAGGAATTGTCCTAACTTTGCAGCATCGCCTTGGTATTCAATTCTTGGAACTGACAGCAAGAATTCAGAATGTGATTGGATAAGGTCCCGCACACGGTCACCAAAATCAAAGATTTTGTAGCGTTGCATAGCGAATCCTTTTGCATATTGCGGATCGATACCATAATCCTGCATTTCATCAGTGTGTAGCATAATTTCATCTAAAACCACCCTGAGAGGATCGTTCTTATGAAATCCAGCGTCAATCGAACACAATGTCTCATATGGTAACTCTCTTAGGATACACTGGAGAATCTCAACTGGAAGTGTGCGTAGACTCATGTGAGATTGATGCTAGTATTCTGACTTAATGGATATATCTGCTCGTGATCGTCCTCTGTTATCTCTTTTTCACTCTGTGAGTGAGCCGTGAGTATTTAGACCTCCTTTTATATTTTGCTCATGATTTCGGTATGCTCTGGCATAAAGCAATTTGTTGCATGCAATAGGTTCCATGGTTGCCGCATTTGTTGCAAGATTTCAGGTTTCTTCACTGAATTTTTTGAGCAGTAGTTCAAGAATTTCTCCGCTAAGCTGAAGCAACCTCTTATTACACCTTGAATCGTTTGAGAAAAGACCGAAACGTCGTCAAAATACTCCGAAGATTGCATTCGTAAATGATCCTGAGAACAATTGTGGGATGTAGCGATAGCGGCATAGGGCCCGTAGATAACTCTTCAAGATACTATGAGTGAACAAGACTTGGCATCATCAGGCGACGGCTAGCCAAGTGCGGATGAATAAAGAGGCTAATAAAAATACAACACTAGATCTACTAGCAAATTTTACAACACTATGGACCTACGTATTCAGACTGGGGGAAGGGAAGACTTCCAGATAGCCGGTTGGATATCAACTCCTTCTCATTCAAACTTCCAAGCTCCTCCTTCTCCTCCTTCTCTTCAACAAGCCAATTATTAGTTCAAGGAGACAATTAATCTTGAGATTCTCGAACTCTGCTCTGAGGTGGTCAATCCGACCTCCGGGTGGAATGTATCGTGCCATCAAATGTGGAAACCTACATTTTACCCAACTTAGAAAGAGAGCTAGAAACAGTGTTCTATCCGATGGTCGATGCGATGGTGGTAACTGACGACGCAAAGATTGAAGCGATGGTGAAAACCACAGATCCAATTCTACTAAAACTCGCCCATCTTCCAAAGAAGTTTCCTGCTTTCTGTTCAACGTTCTAAGGTGCGCTCGGCTTCCAAAGCAATCTGTAGATTATCTGAGTTTCTTCCTTCTCGTTAGTTGGTTGATTGTTACCAAATGGAGTAGTGATTAGCCAAGGTGAAACACATTAATGGGTTGACTCACAAAAGGGATACACTGGAGAGGAGACTAGGAGTGGGAAGATAAGAGGAGTGTCAAGAGAGGAGGGATTGGATAAGCGTATTCTTGGAATATTCGATTAGTTGCTGTCCAATGGATCACACTGCCCCAGATACTACCTTGAGTGTCGTACGCTACGTATGCTTTCCATCTACACACTTGTCCTTGTCTGATAATTTGATTACTAATCATCTTCAATTTCCCCATCATCTCGTATAATATCCGTGGCTATACATTATCGGCAGGTCTGAATCACTACCTCGCAGCAATTGTCCCAACAGTAGTCGCTTATAAAATAGCCACAAGACCAGAAAACATAAATATATCCCAGTACATCGTTGTATCTCCGATTTCGTCTTGAGTTTTTCCAGAATCCCAACTTCAACGGCATTTCTCCAAGCCTATCCATACCTAAGCCTGCACACTTACCAATCGGTTAGGCAATTGGATCTTTCAACCACTATGCTTGCTTTCCCCAGATCGACCATTTCCAAGTCAATTGCTGGAGTAACTTCAAAATTGTCTCAAAGAATGCTCACCGCTCACGCCGTCGTCTTTTCCGAACACGGAGAACCTAAGGACGTCTTGTCGACTCACAGTTACGAAATAGATGAGAACAACTTGGCTGCTAACGAAATCGTGGTCAAGACATTGGGTGCTCCGGTCAATCCGTCCGATATCAACCAGATTCAAGGGGTATATCCGAGCCAGCCCGAGAAAACCACCGCTTTGGGCACCGAACAGCCACTGGCTGTATGTGGTAACGAAGGTCTTTTTGAAGTGTTGAAAGTAGGCTCCGCTGTGAAGGATTTCCAGCCCGGAGACTGGGCCGTGCCAACTACAGTGAATTTCGGAACCTGGAGAACCCACGCGTTGTGCGACGTCTCTCAGATGATGAAGATTCCAAACCCAGAACAATCGGTAGCCAACGGCAAGCCTCATGGCCTCACAGTCAACCAAGGAGCCACTCTTTCTGTGAATCCGTTGACAGCCTATTTGATGCTTACTCATTATGTCAAATTGACTCCAGGAAAGGACTGGGTCATCCAGAACGGAGGAAACTCTGCCGTTGGAAAGTATGTGTCGCAGATCCTGAGAATCTTGGGGTTCAACTCACTTTCGGTGATCAGAGACAGACCCAACTTGGACGAGGTGATTGCGTCTTTGAAGGATACCGACGGAGCCACTCAGGTGATCACAGAAGAGCAGGCCAACTCGCGGGAGTTCAGTAGTGAGGTGAAGAAATGGGTTAAGGAAACCGGCGGAGAAATCAAGCTTGGATTCAATTGCGTGGGTGGCAAATCTTCTACTGCTGTGGCCAGAAAGTTGTCCAACAACGGTTTGATGCTCACGTACGGAGGCATGTCGTTCCAGCCGGTGATTCTTCCTACCTCATTGCACATCTTCAAGAACGTGACCAGCGCCGGATTTTGGGTTACTGCCTTGTTGAAGAATGACCCCACGTTGAAGAGAAAAACTATGGATCAAATTGTGGCGTGGTACGAAGAAGGAAAGCTTCACGATGCCCCATCAATTGAGACGAAGTGTGAAGGTGACTTGGCTGATGTGTATAAGGCAGCAGTTGCCAATAGCAAGGAGGGCAAACAGATTGTGACGTTTTAGGAAGGATCTAGTCGGGGGCCTAGTAGTGGCAACGGTTATACCAATTTTACTATAACACTTTTACTGGTTTGAAACTTTCCAGTGCGTTCCTCCAGGAATCAACAAGTCATATCAGTGTTTTCCCCTATTATCTCTACAAGTCCCATCATACCTACTGTCTTGCCACTGTATACCATCCCTGTAAATTTAGATTATAAAATTCCAGCGGCACTAACATTCGCTATGTCCAAATCGGCCCTAGCCGAAATGTCTTGCACACATAGATGTCGTGCGTGGAGAAGACGGAATTACTGTCAATTGTTTCCATTTAGCCTTGACCATTTTGGGAGAATTCGATCGATTTTGCAACTTGACATGGACCATTTATCCTCGGGAACGATCATCGTGTATTCCACTATTGTATTTAGCAGCATTTTTTCATGTCTGTTTCTGAGTGGTGGACTCAAACGTCTTATCAGTCGACGCTCGGAACCTGTTGATTGAAATTACTGACTCTGTGCACTATAGAACTAGTCTTCTTTTTTCCTTTGGTTGAAGAACTGGCCAATTAATAAAAATATCCCTTACCGAGATCCTAATTTTTCTCGTCATCCAGTTCCATCTCTCCTCTTCCCATCTTCACCACAATGTCTCGAGCTTTGGCTTCCACAAAAGTGCTCATCAACGATGAGGTCGCTCCGGCTACCGTGATCTTTTCCGTTGAAAATGGCAAAATCCTTCTGATCTTGGACAAAGTCTTGGAGGAAAACGATCCTATTTTGGCAGAATTCAACGTCCTTCCCGAGAATTACCAGGTAGTTTCTCCATTGGTGGTCATGCCTGGACTTGTCGATGCCCATGTTCATTTGAATGAACCTGGCCGTACCGAATGGGAAGGTTTTGCTACTGGAACAAAGGCAGCTGCTGCTGGAGGTGTCACCACTGTCATCGACATGCCGTTGAATGCGATTCCTCCAACCACCACGGTGGAAAACTTCAACTTGAAGATCGAAGCAGCCAAGGGCCAAACCTGGGTCGATGTTGGATTCTGGGGAGGTATGGTTCCAGACAACTTGAACTCGTTGATTCCGTTGATCCGCATGGGAGTCAGAGGCTTCAAAGGATTCATGATCGAGTCTGGTGTTGACGAGTTCCCTGGAATCTCTCCAAAGTACATCTACAGAGCCATGAAGAAGATCAAGGGCGAGAAAACGTTATTGATGTTCCACGCTGAGATGGATACTTTTCACCTGCACGGGCCAGCAGTGCTGGTGGAGGAAGCTGGTGAAAAATTGGTTCGTAACGACAAGCACCACCATTTCACATTCGACGGAGCACTGGGTGAAGACGACATCGTCGGAAACTCGTTAGCAGTCCCAGAAGCAGTGGAAGAAGTGGTCGAGACCGAAGCAACCGAGGTGGACCCTACTGCTTACGCTTCGTTCCTTGCTTCCAGGCCAGACAACTTCGAGACCACTGCCATTGCTGAGATAATAAATTGTCTGATGGTCAACCCTGACGTGCCATTGCACATTGTTCACTTGGGGACCCACGAAGCCATTCCATTGGTGCGTGCTGCTAAAGCTATGGGTTTGCCTGTCACTGCTGAAACCTGTTTCCACTACTTGTCGCTCTCAGCAGAGTCCATCTCCAACTGCAGCACCCAATTTAAGTGTTGTCCACCAATCCGTACTGAATCCAACAGACAACTTTTGTGGAAAGCTTTGAGACACAACATTATCACCACCGTAGTGTCGGACCACTCTCCATGTACTCCTGATTTGAAGGGCTTGGAGAAGGGTGACTTCTTTTCAGCTTGGGGAGGTATCTCGTCAGTTGGCTTCGGGTTGCCAATCTTGTACACCGAGGGCCAGAAGTTGCTGCCACCGGTTCTGTTCCAGGAGATCAGCAAATGGTGTTCGTGGAACACTGCTAAGCAAGTGGGATTGTCGCATAAAAAGGGTAAAATCGCTGTTGGCTACGACGCCGACATGCTCGTTTTCGATCCTGAGTGCTCGTACGTGGTGAAGAATGACCAGGTGTTTTTCAAGAACAAATTGACTGCCTACGATGGAATGACGTTCCAGGGCCGCGTGGTGGAGACGTTTGTGAGAGGTAACAATGTGTACACGACGGAAAAGGGCGTTTCGGAGGTTCCAAAGGGAGGCTTGATCTTGGAGCCACGGTTTTGAAGGAGGTTGTAACTAAATAAGTTGTTAGATGTTTTGTTTGCGAAAGTCCGAGGAATGTTGATGTCCTACAAGAACTTTGCTTAGAAGTGTGTTAATAGAAAGAAATCAACGTTTGATAAAGACAACCGGCAATTGTGGTAGCAAAAAGGGATGGACCTAGACCATATTCAGGCGTTACCGCTGAGAATGTAAAATGGAAGAATGGAGTGAACAAAGCAAACTAGATTCAGGGACGAACTGTTACACCCCGCTCATAATGAGAACGTATTCTTCAACTCGCAAGTGGATTGCGCATAATTGGTGAGCAGCCAATCTTCTTGAGTTTAGGGTGTTTCTTGGTTCCGTTAGCTGTGATGATTTCCTTCACTGGTAAGGAAACTGAAGCATCATCATTGAGAGCGGCATTATGAATCTTCGTTGAAGTATGGGGTATAGAAAGCGAGTTCTGCTTCAGATCATGAGCTTTCTGATCGGTGGATTGGTGTGGAAAATAGTACATGAAGCAAGCTGAAGTTGCTCTACTGAAGTGAGGAGTGGTTGGTGTTCTAAAGGTACGGTCAATCCTTCAAACAAAGGAGCGGCATCAGCAAGTTCCTGAACGTTCCCCTGCCTTTTCCATGAAATAGATTGGGTTCGAAGTGTTAATGGTAAATAACAGTAGTTCTGTGTAGGTGATATTGTGTTGTAACACAACTCCTAATGAATTGTCATTAACACATTTATAAAAGCCATGGAAATCATAAGTCGAGTTGGCGTTCTTCAGTTGGATTATGACTTTACCCCCTGTCTTCTCCAAGTAGATATCCAGGTCTATATTAGATAGACCGTCTTGTAAACTAGTGTAGTTTTGAAGCAAATTATTGTTAGCGATTGAGTGCTTATTCAACTTAGTTCTTGAAGCGAAAGCACATGTTGCAAGAGCAACAAAATTCAAAAGAAGAATGATGATATTTTGTCCTGGCAGAAGAAACCTTTGAGATCCTGATTTGCCAGGTGTGGAATTTTGACCGACGTCACGTGATTTGATTTAGTGACATAGCCGCTCACTTCACTCATATCTGATGTAGGATTCAATACTCTCTTAGGTGTATACTTATTACTCAATAAGCTATTTATCTTTCTTTCTCTCTCTGATCTTATGAAGTCTGGGAAATACTATCTCCTTAAATAATATTTCTTCTGATGAGTCAGTGATGTCTTTTGTCAAGATAGCAGCGTGCTCGTGCGTATCTTCCTTTTTTTCGTTTCGGTGATCATTACTCAAAACGTATAAATGATCCCCTAATTTATCATCTCATTGGATTACCTGGCGGCTAACCCGATTTGGATAAACTCGGTTCTGCATGTTGTCTTCACACATTTCACCAGGCAAGTGTGCACACAGAGCATGGCTTATCAACTCCATCTATGAAATCTACAGGAATCTGTTTCCGATTACAACCATGTCCGATCCCGAAAACCTTCTACGCCGCCTGGTGTTAGAATGTCTCGAGAGATGCAAGCATGGCCAAGGTTCGTGTGATTGTAAGAGCCACTTTTTCTGATTTCGTTTCTGAAAACTATACTAATGCCCTAGCAAATTGTATACGAGAATTGGCTAGGCTTCAGTGTCAGTTTTCCCACCAGGGATCTGTAGAGTCTTTGATTTCGAGCGAAAAAGTAAAAGGCGAAACGAGCTGCAAGGGCTTGGTGAATATGAGGGAGTTTCTAGTGTATGAGGAAAGTGCGAATGCCCAAGAGCTTGAGTGTGCGGCTGAGCGCAAGGCTGTTCCCAATGACTGTCAGGAGGAACTTGAGGATTATTGTAAGGATGCTTGTGAGAATAAACATGTTGAAGGTCTGAGAAAATGCCAGGATGATGTTCTTGAAAAGTGCAAAAGTGATTGTTGTAACGAACCAGATGATTCTGATGATTGTTCTAATGATTGTTGTTTTGATAATCGTTCTGACCATTTTTCTAATAAGTGTTGTTCTGAGAATCGTCCTGAAGATTGTTCTGATGATTGTTGTCAGGAAAACGTAAGTGATAGATGCCAGGGTTCGGCACTCCAGGATGACTGTTTCAATGCGCCTTCTAAGCAACAAGACGACTGCGGTAGTATTTGCTGTGAGGGTAATGATAGTGCCGTAAGTGAGGCTCCCTATGATTGTAATGATAAGTGCTGCAAGGACCCCTCTAAACAACCCTCTTGCTCTGGTAATGATTGTGAGGACAACGACAGCTGCTCTGAAAGTGAGTGTTGCGGAGAAACCAAGAATTCGGGATGTAAAGACATCGAGCAGATCCAAAAATCGACTCCATGCGAATTAGAGACCTCTGATTGTGCTGGCTCGTGCTGTGATTTCAACTTGCTGAACAGCATGGACCTCAAAGCTTTGGCGAACATTAAGGTCGAACGTAAGGAACCTTGCGAAAGTCACCTTGAGAAGGCAATGGTGGAATATCTCACAATCATGAAGTTGGGCCATTGTGTCTGTCTTGAAATCTTAGAAAGAATTGCGAAGGCGTATGAGAAGTCTTTACTTGCAAATCATCCTGGTAAGAGGACCAAAAATCTGGTTCCTTACAAATGTGAGGCGCTGAAGTCTAATCTGGTGCAGAAATTTTGTCCGGATCAGAAATCTTTCAATGATTCCTGCCCGGCTCCATGCTGCGTCAGGATTAGGGCCAAACGATCTGATGAATCGAATCGGGATCTTGTCGACTGTCTATCGTCTTCCGCGTCTGTGTCAAGTTGGAAGGCATCAAAGATTTCAGGCGACACAAGAGGGAAGAGATTGAATTCTTCTCTGTCCCGTTCTTCTGGGAGCCTCTCGAGGAAAAGAAAAGTCGAAGATTTGGAGGCTGGACGGTTCACCGAGCATGCCATGTTTAAAGTTTCTGGAATGACATGCACTGGATGTGCTAAGAAAGTCATCAATTCACTCAAATATTTTGAGGGGTTATCTTCTTTGAAAGTGACCTTTGTTACCTCTACTGTTGAATTCGATTATGAACCAGACATATGTGATATTGGGGCTTTAACGACTCGCTTGATAAAGGAGACTGGGTTTACCTTTAGTCAGATCAAACGAAACCTTCAGTCGTTGGTACTTAGTGCTGATGTTAAGGACCTTGGAAAGGTTGAAGATCTCGTGGAAATGATCGAGAAATTGGGCAATTATACGTTTAAAGTAACTTACAATCCTTTGGTAATTGGTCCCAGAGACATTTTGAAAGGTGTACCGGGTGCAACATTGGCTAACAATGATCCAGATTCCAAGAAAGCCGGCAAAGGACAGCTTTATTCGTTGTTGTGTAAAACAATCGTCAGTGCTATTCTCACTATCCCTGTTCTAGTGCTAGCATGGTCAGATGTGGATGTTCCATATTCAACTTCCTCGATCATTCAGCTAGTATTGGCAACATTTGTCCAATTGGTTGCTGTCCCCGAGTTCTATATCAAAGCTTTGAAGAGTTTGATTTACAGCCGTGTAATTGAAATGGACATGTTGGTGGTTATTAGTATCACAGCAGCTTACGTTTATTCAGTGGTTGCATTCGGACTAACCCATGCTGGTCACAAGCTTGAGCAAGAGGAATTTTTTGAAACAAGTACCTTGCTTATCACTCTTGTGCTCTTTGGCAGATTGTTGGCTACAGCAGCAAAAGTGAAGGCTGTTTCTGTCATTTCCATGAGAACTTTGCAGACAAATTCGGCCACAATTGTGGAAGGTGAAGCAACTACCGAGATAGACTCCAGACTCTTACAATATGGTGACGTCTTCCTTGTGAAACCACATTTCCAGATTGTGACAGATGGTGTCGTCATTGAAGGCGAAAGTACAGTGGATGAGTCGATGATCACTGGAGAAGCAACCCCAATTCGGAAGGCTATCAGCGATGTGGTCATTGCAGGAACTTTAAATGGGTCATCTCCTTTGAAAGTGAAAGTTAGTCGGTTGCCTGGAAACAATAGCATTGCAGATATTGCTGAATTGGTTGAGAAAGCCTTGGCTGAGAAACCGAAGGTGCAAGATTTGGCTGATTCTATTGCGGGCTATTTTGTTCAGGTAGTTCTTTTCATATCACTTTTGGTCTTGGTAATATGGATTATTATCAATTTGAAGGTCAGGAACAAGAGCGGAGGTGGCGCTTTTGGCTCAGCTATATCTTACAGTATAGCTATGATGGCTATTTCGTGTCCGTGTGCATTGGGACTTGCCGTTCCGATGGTTTTGGTGGTTGCTGGTGGAGTTGCAGCTCGGAAAGGAGTTTTGATCAAAAGCTCCTCTGTCTTGGAGCGAGGATGCAAGATCACCGATATCATTTTCGACAAGACTGGGACTTTAACAAGCAACGTCTTGGCAGTTGAAGACGCTGAGTTCTACGCTTGGGGGTATTCTCCTGAATTGATCAAAGGTTTAGTGAATGAATTGACAAAATCAAACGACCATCCGATGTCTGTTGCTATCAACAAGTATTTGAACAATTCAAATGATTGTTCTCAGTTGGAAATACCTATTGGTACCAACATTGAGTCTGTTCCAGGCTCAGGAATCAGTGGGTCATGGAATGGAATGCGGGTCATGGTGGGTAATATTTTCTGGTTGAAAGTGAGCGAAAACCGTCAGGTGTTGAGCCTTAATGAGCAAAACCAGTCGATTGTGTGTGCAACTATTGGCGGCACATTGGCTGCAACATTTTGTATGAAAGCACCTCTTCGTGAGGAAGCCAATGGTGTGATTGAAAAAATGAGAAACAAGAACATAACATGTCATATTGTGAGCGGAGACAACGCCAACGCAGTTACCGCAGTGGCAAGTAGTGTTGGTATTCCGCAAGAGAATGTAAAGTACCAGTTTTCTCCAGCACAGAAGCTGGAGTATGTGAGGGAGCTCATGCAGAATGGCAAGAAAGTGCTTTTCTGTGGAGACGGAACAAATGATGCAGTAGCAGTTGCCCAGGCATCAGTTGGAGTCAATTTAGGAACATCTTCGGACATTACACTGGCTACTGCCGATGTTGTGCTTTGTGGAGGTTTGGAAGGCATTAACCAGGTAATTGGAATTTCTCGTCGCTCCTTCCACATCATCACTTTCAATTTTGTGTGGTCGTTTGCCTACAACTTGGTGGCAATATTGGCTGCAGCAGGAGCTTTTGTGAAGTTTCGGATTCCACCAGCTTATGCTGGACTAGGTGAGGTGGTGAGTGTTCTTCCAGTGATTTTCGCGGCCATGACATTAGTGATTGGATAAGTTGACTTTGTGATTTCGAATTCTTTTTTGGATATTTTCTCCCTGTTTTTTTTTATGAGTTTGTGTTTAAATTTGATATTTCTCCATTTTCGGTCGATTCTTCATCAGATGATAAATTTGTAAGAAATAATCATTCTGGTAGAATGTTGCGTTCGCGACCATCTTTTTAGAACTTATACTACAAGAATACGCAAACTAGCATAATAGAAGGAGACCTAGAATGCAAAGAATCATGCGATAAGATCATACTCCTGCTATTCTTCTACAATTTCATCTCGGTATAGGCCAGTACGTACTAATAAAATCACGTGACTGATATCACATGGTAAATTAGTGACCAACACGCAGGACTTTGTGAGTTTTGCACCAGAGACAAGAGATTCACGAGAATTATGTTCATCGTGATTTCTTGATAGAAAATCTTCAGAATTGCTCAAACTTCTTACCTGAAGGTCAAATTTGCTTACTAAACAACCTAGTGGCCCGTATTGACTACCTTTCTAATATCAGAACATACTAACTTGAATTCATGCATATAACTCAACATCTATAATTCCATCGTCCAAGTACACCAAACCAGGCAATGGGTATTAAAGAGGGTGAGTATGAGCTAAATGAAGAGCTCCTGCAGCTCCAATCACTATTATCTGAAACTGATTCGGAAATCGCCGCTAGACGCCACGAGGTGCTTGGAACAGTCAAAGAAAATGCCATTCTGTCTTTCCCCACCGATCTCTCAGTTCTCTCGGCATTCGACGATCTTCTTCTGTGCTTTGCACTCGGTGGTCAGGTGAGAAATTACTATAGATACGGCACTTACACAACATGTTCGCCGCAAAGAGCAAAGTTCTGGTTCGCTATGTGGAATGGATCAGTGACGGAATCGGAAATCGATGTAGATAATGTTGCCCAAAATCCCCGGGAGTTGGAACGTCGCAAAAAAGTGCAGGAGTTCTACAAGAAGCGGTTGTTTGAAACGAAGCTCGCCGGGCTGTCGGAGGACATCTGGAGCGAGAGATCTCGTCTCCTTAGCCATCCGTTCAAAGAATAATTGAATGAACAAAGAATAATCGAGTGAACCGAAGTTGATAAATGTACATAGCTTTTAATGCAAAATGAATGGACGGGTCTACATCACCACGCAGCCCTTTTTCTCGGGCTCATTATCGTTGGCCCCCTTAGGTTTGGCGTTGAGCGCACACCTTGCAGCCTCCGAAAACGCCTCGTTGACGCCTCGGTTCTTTTTGGCCGAACACTCCAAGTACCTCAAGGCGCCCACTTTCTTGGCCACCGCCAAGCCTTCCTCGTACGAGATCAACCGCTTCTGCTGCGAGTAAGGGCCCGATCCGCCATAAGGGTTGAACGACTCGTCTTCGTGCGCAGGCGCAGCCAGAAGATCTTCTTCGTCGTTCCGTAAGTCACACTTCAACGCCACCAAAACGAGCTTGACGCCCTCGCAGTGGTCGGCGATCTCCCCGACCCATTTCAGCTGGACGTTCTCCAACGAATCGGGCGAATCAATCGAGAAGCACAACATGATACAGTGAGTATCGGAGTACGACAACGCTCTCAACCGGTCAAACTCCTCCTGGCCCGCGGTGTCCCATAAGGATAACTGAACGGACTGTCCGTCAATGAATATATCGTGTACGTAGTTTTCGAACACCGTGGGCTCGTAGACTTGGGGAAAGTATCCCCGCGTAAAGACATTGAGAAGCGAGGTTTTACCACAGGCACCGTCGCCAAGGATCACGATCTTTCGTTGGACTGAAGTTAGTATTTTGAATGGGTGTGGAGGTGCTTTTTGCGTGTGAAATTCTCTGGATTGTGTGGATTTTTCTGGAATTGCCTGTGGTGGCATTGGGCGGATCGCAAGTTGTGGATTCCGTTGATATTATTCACGATAGAGGGAGTGCAAGGTTGCATTGGAAACAGAAAGAAACAATGGAACGTTGCAGAATTGTCCACACAATCCTGCCATGAAGGGCTACATACTGATCTTGGTACTACCTCCACAGATTGGCATGTTGTGGTATGTGGACAATGATAAACGGCGCGGCAGTTATTAGTGTTAGTGTGTCGTGCACGTACCATAACAAACCATTGACAGATACTACATTTCGTCAGAATCGGATTTATTACTTTGATTTGATGGATTCAAGCATTGCACTGGGGAATCGCCGAAAGAACTTTCAATGTTGTTGGTGAATCTATTTTCTTGTCGCTCTCTGAAATACCCCAATACCTGAGTACCTGAATACTTTGGTGTCAGATGTGAAGCAACAAGAAAGAGTTCCAGAAAACTATCATCTCAAGATCTATCAGCAAAATTCCCCTCAATTCCAGTTTCTCCCTTGTTACTTTTCTAAAACTTTCATCCATCAATCCAGTGTTTCATCACCCAGACGAACACCCGTACACCACAATGCCATCACCTTGAAAAAAAGTCTCATCGCATAGACAGAACATCTATCGGACTCTCCATTCACATCCTAAACGTTGCGGTCACCCCGTAACAATTGCATAAACTAATTTCGGTCCCGTATTTATATACTATTTCGTTTTTCCCATCCAGAAAAATCTGCTTTCTTCACAAATGTCGGGCCCCATCATTTGTTCTAAATTCGACCCAACCTTTACCTATTTGGCTCTGGCGGTCCAGGCGCTAGACTCTCACCAAGTGAAGGTCCAAGCACTTGTATTGTCGCAAGATCTGCTCAATGTTACCTTCAACTTGAACAAAGGCGCCAAATTGGCTTCGTTAGAGTGGATTTCCTCCGACCTCATCGCATTGTGCCAGACCAACGGAACCATTCTCATCTTCTCGCCTTCTTCCAACAGCATAGTGGCCGAGCTCGAAAGTCGAGTAAATTTGGAGATCACAGATTTTTACTTCTGCCAACTTTCCCAGACAGGATGGTCTGCAGACATCAACGGTAATATCTATGAATGGGACTTGCAGAACTATAACTTGGTGCAGAAATTTGCCCTTTCGGACATGCTTGACGGCACCGAACACATTTCCAAGCTTGCCACCGTCATTTATCAGAATGAAACTCACCTCCTAGTCGGTACCCATAACGTTTACTTGGTTGATATCTTGGCAAAAACCATTGTCAAAACGTTCCCGGCCCATGTGCAGCCTATTATCAGCTTGACTCCCATTCCAAGCAACAAGGACTTGTTCATCACCGCTGCTGAAGGCGATCGATTCGCCAACATCTACTCAATCTCAAAAAACTCCACTATGGCAGTGCTTGTGGCACAGTCTTCCATCAGGCAGATCACGCTTGGAGTTCAAGAGGCTAATTCTATCGTCGCGGCCATTGTGGAGAATGGATCGCTTGAAGTGTTCAAAGACCCATTGAACTTTGACCAGAATAATGCTTCTGCAACTCCACTGAAGAAGAAACGGAAGCAGTTGTCTATGAAGTCCAAGCACTGCGATGCCACTCTCAAGTTCAGTCGCCCAGCGGATGAGATCAGAACTCCAGAAGACGAAAATTTGTACATAAATGCGATTGTGGCTACTTCCAGCGTGATTCACCTCACTTGGACCGAAAGCGGAACCATGGCCCGTTTCGACGCCTTGCCATGGCTTACACTGGAGGGATTTGCCTTCTCTGGCTCGCAGGTGATCACTGAATCAAAAGAGGCTGTTGTCGCAACCTCAAACACTCAGAGAGGACACGATGTTGCCGCTGCAAGACTCTATGACGAAAACCACACGGTGATCACCGAGGGAAGTGCGTTCCAGGACGACGTAGAGGAAGAGGAGGAAGACGAGTCGCTCGCAGAGAAATTGGAAAAGTTGTCCAAGAAGAAACAAGGAGCCAAGAAGCTCAACAAGCACACCGCTGGAACTTTGACCGTGGTGCTCTCGCAGGCATTGAGAAACAACGACCACACATTGTTGGAGACGGTGTTGACCAACAGAGACCCTAATGATATCCAGAACACCATTTCGAGACTCAATTCCTCATTGGCCGTGGTGTTGTTGGAGCGTCTTACGGAAAGAATCACCAGACAGCAGCTGAGATTCGAGCAAATAAACTTCTGGCTCAAATGGATCATCATCATTCACGGAGGAGTGTTGTCATCGATGCCCAACATGAAGAATCAATTGGCGAGCTTGCATGCCGTTTTGACTAAGAAAGCCAACACGTTACCCAGATTGTTGGAGTTGCAAGGACGTCTCAATATGTTGCATCTGCAAAATGCGTTGAAGAAGGAGATTTTGGCCGGTTCAGCTACCCAAAATGACTATGATGAAGCCGACACTGACGTGGAGTATGTGGAGGAAGTTGATGATGCAATTGAGGCTGGGTTGGTGGACAGTGATGATGACATTGAAATGGACGGAGTGGATGCTGTGGATGACTACGAAGAGAGTGATAACGACCAGATCGGGGAGGACGACGATGGGTTTAGTGATGTGGAGACAGCCGTCGAGCATCACGATGTGTTTGAGTAGCATAATAGAATATCGACAAGAATGGTTGAGAGTAGAGGTTGGTGGTTTGGCGACGAGCGAGTTTATTTATTTTCAGCGGAAGAGAGAAGGAATGAATACGAAGTTATGATCTAGATGAAAAAATTCCGCACTAACGATTTCAATTAAACTTCAAAGAAGGATTATAACATGTGATTCGCAATGAGAACCATACGAAGTAATTTTTAAGCCCTTGAAGTTCTCAACCCAAAAAACATTAATAAGCCACAATTGTACTTCTGAACGCTAATTATCATTCTCTCATCGGTAGTTTTCTTGACCATTGGTATTTCCAACAAGTCAACTCCTCCAACTATCACCGACTGCACCTACAACCTACTACCTCAACCACTTTCCATCAATCCCCATGCCTTCGCCCAATTGGCGATCTATATACTTCGTCACAATAGGTTTGCGTTTCGTGCTTGCCCTTTCGGACTCCGACATTCACCCAGATGAACATTTCCAGTCGTTTGAACCTCTAGGGCTGCTTCTAGGCTTCTCCACAAATCCACCGTGGGAATTCTCTTCTGATGTTCCTGCTCGAAGCTACGCCGTTTTGATGTTGCTCTACTATCCCGTGATATTCGTCAGTTCAATTTTTGGTCTTCTGCCGTTGCAGACATTATACTTGGCCAGACTAGAACTTATGATCGTATCGTGGCTAGTAACCGACTGGTGTCTCCACCGGATGCTTCCTACGAAGCAAGAGCGAATCAAGTCGATATTCTTTGCTCTGACTTCATATGTCACGCTAGTGTATCAGAGCCACACCTTCTCCAATTCTTTCGAAACGATATTGGTTGTGCTCACAGTATATATGTTGAACGAGTTGAGGTTTCTTTCTGGAATTCCGGAAAAACAATACAAGTTTCGGGAAGTGGCAGCGTTGGCTTCAGGAATTGGTGCCGTTTCTGCTGTGGGGGTGTTCAATCGAGTCACGTTTCCGGCGTTTTTCATTTTTCCAGCCTACTTCTACCTTCAGTGCTGGCGGAAGTGGAAACTGTTGATTTTGTTCACTGGGTTGCCATTCTTGACAGTGTCTGGCATTTTGATTTTGGCTGATACTGCTATTTTCTCTCATGCTTCAATTCTTTCCGTCTTGAGCTCTTTCAGTTGGGACCAGTACATTGTAACTCCACTCAACAACTTGATCTACAACTCTCGACACGAAAATCTTGCAAAGCACGGAATACACCCTTACTACACGCATTTTTTGGTTAACTTGCCCCAGTTGTTGGGTCCAGGCCTTGTTTATCTCTTCTATGGGTTTAAAAACAGATACTGGAGAACAACTCCGTTCGTTTCTGCCATCAGTGGGTTGTTCTTTCTTTCGCTTGTGCCCCATCAAGAGGTAAGGTTCATGATTCCCGTTGTTCCATTGCTCTGTTGCTGTTTCGATATGGAGGTATTCAGCAAAAAGAAGCAAAACCAAGAAAATGCTCAGGACGAAAAGTCCACCAAATCCCAGTTGAAACCTAATGCATTCGCAGGTATTGTTTTCAACCTATGGCTATTATTCAACCTACTTCTTGGACTCCTCATGGGAATTTTCCACCAAGGAGGTGTAGTACCAGCAGCTGACTACCTTCATGGATCAATTTATAAGCAAACTATTCAAAAGAAGATCCAGCAGCAACCAACTGATGTCATTGCACAAATTTGGTGGAGGACTTATTCGCCCCCAACTTGGATGTTGGGCGACACAAAAAATTCTACCCAATTTATCACGCTTAATGATGAAAATGTGGATTTTACCATCGATACCTCAAAATCTAACCTTCTCTTCGATACAATGGGTCTTGACATTGCTGAGTTGCACAAGGTGATCGCAATTGTAACGTCCACCGCTACGAAAACTTACCTAATTACACCAGTGGCTTCGTTCAACCAACATTTTCAGCTTCCCCATCATCGAGTCTGGGAATATTTCGTCCATTTGGATATGGACCACCTCGACTTCTCGAATCCTCGCAGTCTACAACCCGGACTTGGCATCTTCGAACTTCTCTAATTAATATACACCAGCTGATCATGATCAAGTCATTTCTTCGGAGCCTTCATCACTTGTAGAAGTCAAACTTTTCGTGTTCAGTACCTGTCTTCACCTGCGCCGCGTAAGCCTCATCCAAATCGCTCTGCAAAATCATGTATCGGTTCTTTCTGACCGCACGCAATCCTGCTTCTTGCATGATGGCAGCAATAACGGCTCCAGACAATGGGTCGTTGCGCACAATCAACGAATCCAAGTCTACCTCTGGTGCCAACGCCATCTTGGATGCAACAGTGGAGAAAATCAACCGACGTTCTCTTCTGTCCTTAAGCGAAGGAAACTCGATCTTTCTGTCTAGTCTTCCTGGTCTCAATAATGCAGGGTCCAAGGTATCGGCTCTGTTTGTGGCCATAATCACCTTGACATTGGAAGTCTGGTCGAAACCGTCCATCTGATTGAGCAATTCCAACAAGATTCTCTGAACCTCACGGTCAGCTCCGGTTTGTGCGTCGAATCTCTTGGTGGCAATGGCGTCGATCTCGTCGATGAAAATGATGGCAGGCGAGTTCTCTCTCGCCAATCTAAACACATCTCTGACCATTCTAGGACCTTCACCCAAGTATTTCTGCACAAACTCCGAGCCGTTGATACGAATAAACGATGCAGTGGTCGAGTTGGCAACGGCTTTCACCAACATGGTTTTTCCCGTTCCTGGAGGACCGTAAAGTAACACTCCACGAGGAGGATCGATACCGATCTGCGCGTATAAGTCGCCTTGCGTCAAAGGCAACTCTACAGCTTCTCTGATTTCCTGTTTTTGCATATCCAAGCCACCCACGTCGGCGTAGGTAACGTCGGGTTTTTGATTATCCCCAACAATGGCAATCAGCGAGTCCGCTTCTGGCGGCAAAATGTCCACCAAGGCATTGGAGTGGCGGTGCAAAGCAACCGACGATGATGGCTTCAACAACTCTCTGTCCAAAGTGGATAAAATACGCACAACGTAGTTGGAACCGGTTGTACTGGAGACTATACCTGTATTCTCGTCGATGGGTTCCAAAAACTGGCCAATGACCAACGGAACGGATCTGATCCGCTTGACTTCCTCTTGTGCACGAACCAACTCTCTCTTCAAGTGGCGTTGTTCGTCTTTGATATAGTCTTCTTGCAACATCAAGAGATCCAACTCCTTCTGCAATTTTTTCAACTTCAAGTAAATGTCCAACTGGTCGTCTTGTGTCGACCATTCCTTGGCCTTGGGAAGCACCAATGTAGGCGCAACAGGGGTCTGGATTCCAATTTCTTCCATGGTGGTGATTAGATAGGCTAAAGTTGGAGGTGTGTGTGGAGTTGTGGCGAGAGGGTGGTATGCACACGACCAGAGAGATTGGGAGGGAGTTGGGAATGGAGTCGGGGTGACGGGAATAGAAGATATCGATAGGAAATTTGTAGTTGAGTTGATTCTATGGGCGATTTTTGGACTTTTCAGCGGGAGGTGTATGGCGAAGATTATGAGTTTTGATCACTATAGTGAAGTTCTGGTGAGAAAAGGAATGCAGTGAGATCGACAAACTGAACAGGGAGAATTAAATTGAGTCGCTGTTTATAGAGGGAGTCATGAGCTGCATAAATAAGAAGAATTGTCTTGTAGATTTTCAATTAATGTCACCAATGGAGAAAATGTACTCGTGTTGGTCCCAGGAACAAGAATTGAGAGAGTTACATTTGTTGCAAAGAAATGATCTTCATGAGCATTCAAATACTATGATGCTTGAGTTAGTGTCCCATGGGTGACGTGACAGATGATATTAGCTTCCATTCCAGACCCATTTAGGTCAAGTGAACAGGATAATTTGCCAGAATTATCGATTGTGCAAGTAGTAATAAAGTCCATTAGTTTCAATTCCTTCAATACTGGGCCTGCTGCTGAGAATAAATGGTCCGGAATATACAATCTTTATAATGAAAGTTTATCAAATAATTTTGGCTATTTATCTCTCGGAGTAGAAATCTCGTAGATAACATACCCTTGCATGAGTCCACTGGGAAGTGTGATGACAGAACGAAGTCACGCATCTACAAGAACCACAAGGAATAAATGACTACACACTTTATCGCATGATGATGGAATCTATTCTGTATTCTTCTCTCTGTTTTGCACTTGCCAAAACTCTCAGTTTCTGATCCTACTATACTGCGAAGAATCACTTTCTTCTAGAATGTCATAAACCTACAGCACAGGACAACAAATATCGACATAAAACAACATAGCACAACTCAGGGAACCAATAAATATCGAGAAAGAAGTGAATCGGCCACCACCACGCCAAGGAGCTCAACTAGACTGATCTCCTATCTTGCTCCCACACTGCTGCCAATCCATCTAGCTACACTACCTATTCTTATCTCCACCAGTTAGTTCCCAGTTAATCTCCACTAGTTAGTGCCTAACATCCAAACCTTCTCCAGGAATCACAATTCTCTAATATCATCTCACCGCTTGTCTGTAGCACATTTTCCGATTATTCCTCAGCGAATTATGGAAGTACACCATTTACCCGTTTTCTCGCTTCTGCACTTTTGGTTGTGAGCCGTACATCATCTGGGACCATCTTTCTGAATCTCCGGAACATCTACAGGTTACGACGATTCATGCAACCAAATCATTAAATAATCGTAACATCATATAAGCCCAAAAAAAATACGCAGGCATTCTCTTCCTTGTTCATTATTTACCAAAGATTGCTACTAGTTCATGAATTAACTTTTGGCTGGCACTGCGAATTCGTTTTTACCACTCTTCACCATTCGATTCGAACTATGATACGATTCCATTTTCGACATTCACCCATTCTACCATTTTGCTACAAAATTTTCAATTCTTCACTCTCAGCGCCCAAAACCACATCTCAAGTGGATCCCCGACACTTCCGGTGGCTCTTCCCCAGCCGTCGGACCCAGTGCCCGTAACCAGAGGCCCCATTATTATATCTGTCCAGAAAGCGGCTCATTTTCGACAATTCATTGTTCTGCCTATCGAAAGTTCCTACCTAATTTTTTGTTGTTGCCACCTCAGCTAACGTCGGTATTCCCAATTTCTTGAGTCCAACTCTTTTTCTGTCCCTGCTACACATTTTCGCAATTCCAAATCTCCAAACCTAACGGCTCCATCATTTGCTCCTACATCATTGAGAAATTACGAAAAATCATGGCTGTCCCATTCCTATCTATGTCAATGGTGTCCACCATAGTGTGTGTATGGATAGGCTGCTATTTGCTTCTTTTATTGGCCATCAATTCGATTCCCCACATTACGGTGAGATCGATTGGGTGGCTCTCGTTGAGAAATGTCACCATCACTCTCAAATCGGTCAAGATTACCATCGGCAGAGTGCTTTTGAAGGTTAATTTAATGTCGTGGTCGACGGATGCTCCTTTCCGTATGATCAACGTAGTGTTTGTCAATTTGGAGGTGAAGGCTTTGGATAATGGGAAGACGAAGACCCAATCACCTCCTAATACTGTTTGCCACGACGTGCCCAAGGACTGGTCGTTCCCGGTTCCAGTCAAGCTATACACCATTCTATTTAATCGCAAATGGGTCAATGAATTGGCCATTCACTTCCACCATCTTTCCTTCTCTCACCAAGAGATGAACCAAGACATTTCTTTCCACATGGAATATTTCCGTCTTGAGGCCATGCATTCGCTTGACTTAGGAACCCACAAGATTTCGATATCTGCCATCGACGGATATGTCATCGACCGCTCGCCAGGGGAATCCCACCAATCAAGAGTGCTCCACAACTTGGAGGTGGGATTGACTTACGCAATGCTGTTTTCGTGTCTTCGGGATGATAGAGACCACATGTTGGCTCAGATCACCGAGTTGGGATTCTCGTTCGTCGTTGGAGAGCTCTATATTCCAAGAATTCCCCATATTCTCGATAGTCCCACTAAACCAGAAAACGAGAAGCAACAAAAGGATATCCGCTTACCATCTATGAGGATGGTTCTTGGAATATTCAATCTTCTCACCTCTGTTCAGATTAAAATTGAGCAAAGTGTGATTGAATATAAGGAGATGAGCTTTGAATGGTCAAGTTTCGCTATTGACATTGCAAAAGATACCTCATTCAAACAGCAGGTGGTTGGAAAAGTGTCTTCATACCTCACGGCAGGAAGAATAATGCACATCGACCTGAAATGCGTCGAGATACCATCCTTAACCTATTTGTTTGAGACTGACATCACTGATATGTACAGAGCATACAATGCTGGGGACGATCAGTATTTCGTTGACATTTCTGCGAGCTTGAACATCTCCAGCCCATCGTTCAACGTGTACTTTGACCAGTTTTCCTATCTTTTTGGATCTGCCCCTCCAAGGACGACTTCCAAAAAGGTTACAACAAAGGATCCTAAGATCACCCAGGAGAGGTTGACCCCAATCATCAACTTCCTCAAGAAATTCCGCTCAGCCTCAGCCAAGATTGTAATTATTGACGCTAAGGGTACCTTACTTACTCCGGACATTGAAAAGACTGAGTTTCACAGGGAGTCTTTGGATAATGTCGTCACCAATGCTGGAATAGCCATGATTGCACTTAAGACTTCCACCAAGAACCTCGGCAGACTTATTGAGAAGAAATGCATGGGAGGATCGACACCTGTGACTATCAAGAGTTACCTTAAGATGAGGAATATTCATCTTGATGTTGGAGACAACGAGATCAGAGCATCGAATTTCAACACAATAGTGGGTTACTGCGTTGATAGCAACAGCATAGCATTGAAATTGATGTCTAAGCGTCTCAGAATTTCCTCGGTGAACACGATGATCTTCCATGTCATTCGGAGAATGCAAGAAGCCCGTATTGAACATTTCAATCAGGCATGCGCAAGCATAGACTGTAAGAGGCCCAGCTATCTTCCAGATAACCTCGACAAGGCTACTATTGAAGAGACATTTGTTGACATCTTCAGCCTTCTCCCGCCCATTGTTCGGTCTGTCAGATTTCAAACTTCGTTATTTCTGATGATCATTATCTGTAATGATGCTCTTCCTTCACACATCATGAATGATACGACATTGGGAGGTCAAATAGACTTGGGAAGCATCAAGAGAGGTACCTCATTTTCACTGAGCGAAATCTTGGTGGATTATAAGAGAAAGGAGGAATCTTTTAAAGTTACCGTTGCTCAAGCTCAGGTGAACACCATGAGTGACTTGGCGAGCGAATACACCGAGGACTTCGATGAGGTTACTGCAAATAACGCAGTTGAGTTTGACTTCGATGATGTCACTACTTTAGACTCTCAAGAAGACTTCGCTGCTGAATCCGCTGAAGATTCAACTAAGAAAGTCAAGAGAGCTATTCTCATCAACAGTATTGTCATTGAGAATCCGAAGGGTGTGAGAAATAAGTTGAAGGTTCACATACCTGAGGTGGACGGACGTATTGATATTTTCTTGGTTTGGTGTGTGATGTATGCTCAGACTTTGGTGAAAATGATATCCCCCAAAGTGCAAAAGCAGTATTCCATGGAACAAGTTCGACAACTCCAAGCATCAAATAAGAAGGTTGGACTTGATGTTCAGATTGACTCCATTGCAATCGTCGCTAGAGTCGTGCACAATGTGGATTTATTGATTGAGGCGGACCTGTTGGTTTTTGAGAATGTGCTTGCAAAACCACAATGTCAAATGAAATATTGTCGTCTTTATGTTGTTCATCCAGCAACAAAGCTTTGGACAAGATTGATCTCAATTTCTGATATATTTGTGGATTTGACCGACCTTTCAGCTAAAACGTTCACTTTGAACTCGACCAGTGTTCGCTTTAATATTCCTTACCTGTTCTTAGTCTACACGGTTATTGATAATGTTATCACCTTTGTCAAAGCCATCAAACAAGTGCAGCAAAATTTCAAGCATCTATCAGTGGGTAATGATGATTTTACTTCGATTCCTCAGCATATTATGGAGGCCGTAAAGATGCCTCGCGTGAGATGGAAATCAAAGACTTTTGGGATCACATTAGAGAATGATAGCTTTGAAGCTGAGTTGGGAATGATCTTCGAACTTGGACTTGTTGAGCAAATTGAGAGAATTCGGAAGGAAGCGCATTTTGCTGTGAAGGAGGAAAAGATTCGTGATGAAGTGAAAGAGTCATTGACCAAGAAATCTGTCGCTTCCAGAAGATTCCTCAGAGCTCAAGAAGAGAGGAAGCATAGCAGTAGCATTTTGAAATTTACTGAGTTTGGCCCTAATTTCCATGAAACATTCATCATGCTGATCAAGAAGAGCGACTCCAAGGGCACGAAAACTCTGACTGAACCTGATACACACAAATCCAATGGAACCAATTCAAAGACGGGCACCGATGAAAGTACTGATGGATTCATGTCAGAAGATGACGGATCTATCATGACAGAGGATAGAGCTAATAGCATTATAGCCGATGCTAGAGAAGCTCTCCACAAGGACTTTGCTACCTCTTGGATCCACAAATTCAAAAGGTTTAGGGACTCTAAGAACAAAAGTTGGGACAAGAGATCACGGAATCTTTGGGGAGAAGATGAGATTAATCTGCTTATCAAGCAGAAATTTGAAATTCAAGACTATGCTCTGGGAGTTATGCAGTTTTGTGGTTTCTTCAAGGACTTTGACCTTATCTTGGACGATCCAAGAATCCCGGACCTTGACAAGTTCTTGTATGACTACGGAAAGGGTCAACCAAAACTTGATTATTCCATTCTCATTCCGATATTCTTTCATTTGAGAAGCTCCTTTGTGTACTTTTGCATTAAGGACTACGCTTTGCCACTTTTGTCGTTCCCTTCTAATAGCAGAGATGATGTGCCAGTGATGGATTTCCAGGGAAAAATAGTTATTAATGAGAAGTTGGTCTACACGAAGGAGGAGATGAGACATATTTTTGTTCCCTTTTCTCCAGCTATTACCGATTCATTTGAGCAAGACAGTTTCTACTCTACACACGTCATCAGAACATTGACTCCCATCAAGTTCATGTTTGATCTCAAGTGTGATATCAAAACAGACAGGGCATGTGTTATCAGTTGGAGCAAGTCTTACCTGCCTGCACTTTCAAGCATAATGTCATCATTTGACAACTTTACAAAGCCTGAAATTGACGATAGTCCCTTGGGTTGGTGGGACAAGCTTGCTTTGGTTGCTCACGGAAAAGCTGTTTTCAATATTGAGAACGAACTATGCTTCCATATGAAGAGTTCTAACTCTCCTTATAAGCTTATTGGTGAGAATTCAGGATTCGTTTTCTGTTGGAAGAACAATGCATCATTGAAGATTAATGAAACCGGGAAGAGATCGGAAATCATCATTCTTGAAAGTGATGACTTCATATTGGGTATTCCTAATTATTCCACTGCAGAACAACAAAGCTGGAGTTTGCACTACACTGACCTTCATGATTATGTCCACGATACCGAGTCTGAGAGCAGAAAATTTCTGAAACGTGTCATGAAGTTCTCGTCGGATGAAAAGGTTCAATGGAGGCTAGGCTTCTTGTTTGAGCAGAACGTCGATCGTCATGCCACCGAACTTAGCAGCAATCAGAAACGTACTTCCCGCTTCAAGCCTCATTATGATGTGCGGGTTACCAGTCCCTACTATGAATGGCATCCTGATTCATATGAGGACTACCGATCTGATTATCTTCACTTGGCTATATCTGTGAAATCCACCTCAAGCAATGGCAACTCTCACAATGCCGCTTACTTTACCCCTTTGACCTTTCGGTATTTCTTCGCATGGTGGAATACAATTTCGGATATTGTCTCATTGCCAGTCAAAGAGGGCCGATTGTTCACCAGTGAACTGAAAAAGAAATCACTGGTAAGTATGGGTCCACATTTGTTCACCTTCAAGTACCAATTGGAGCTTGAACCTCTCACGATCTCTCATATTTTCCTTGCACCTGCTACGCTGCTTCACGGTCAGAATGTGATCGCTACCGGTTTGAAGGGAAAGTTCGCTAGATGTGTCATTGACCTTCACCAACGCAAAGAAGTGGTACGATATGTTAATGAGAACTTGGGAATCGACAAGAAGATGAGAAAATTGAAATTGAATTTGGGAGAAATTGACGTCACGGATGCAGATATAAGACTAATCCATGCTTCTTTCTCAGATCTCTCTTTGAGGGCTCAGCTCTTGTCACGATATGCCGGTGACACTAAAGGTCCAGTTGATGCTCCTTCTCATCAATTATCAGAATCTAGCAGCGATGCGGCCAATAATACTGACTGGATTAGAAATTTTACGATTTCTGGAGGAGACTTTCTGTGGTTGGACCAAGATGATTTCGTGGAGTTAGAAGAAAGACAAGTTTTGTCTGCTGATCCATCTGTGAAAGTCCTTCCATTCTTTTTCACGCCGAAGTATACTTATTTCAGGGAGTTTACTTTGGAGAATCCTGAAGGTGCTTACCCATTCGGCAATGAAAAGTCGCATGTATGTTTGATTGGTGCCCAACCTCCAGAAGAAGTGCAAGCAAAACTTTTGGAGAAGAGGCAAGCCATCCTTCGGCAAGAATTGCAAGACAACATGGCGGCACTCCGTCAACTTGAAGAGATTAACGATCCTGTTTTCAAGAAGGATTACAACAGGATCAAGAACGATATATCTCAGAACGAGGAGAGAATGGAGAAGGTCAACAAGATCTATGAGAACGTTAAAAGTGTTTCAAGACCCCCAAGTGTACTTGATCCGAATACTTTATCTCCGAATGGCAATGGCGTAAACGGAATGCATTCTGAATGCTCTTCTCAGAATTCTATCAATCGGGTGGAATCTCGACAGCATTCAATGCATTCGACTTTCAGAAGCTTGGAAGATGCTCGTGAAGTGACTAGCGCAAACACTTCTGTTTCTGCTTACCACAACAGATTCTTGATTCATAACTTGCAATTAAAGTGGAACAACAGAATCAGGGACATGTTTATTGAGTACCTCCTGTTTGTTGGAGATGCCAAGACGAGCAGATTTGCAATGACAAGAAAGGCGGTGGATCTAGTGGAAAGTTTATTGAAGAATGCTATGCAAGACCCCAATGCTGAATCAGATCGCAATTCTACAAGTCCTCTGCTGGAGGAGGAGATCTCCAAATTCTTCAACAGTGGAAGTGACGTCATCGATGGTTTCGACGAGTATCTCGAGAATCTTGAAAATGATAGTCACGAAATTGAGCATAAGTATCTAATCAAATTGATTAGACCTCAAGTGCAGATGGTGAGTGATGCTGATGTGACATCATGTATTCTTGAAACATCTCAGCATATTGAGATGAGAATCCTCTGCGTTAATCTTGCAGGCACCAATGATATTATCAGCGACGGTGCCGAGGAGATGTCACTTGTTGAAACACGCTACGGTGTACTTTTCCAAGACTCTCACTGCTTTGCGTTCAACAAAAGTAAGTTCCCAGATCAATCCAATGATCCATACGGAGTTGCAGGACCCAAGAAGACTTGGCCACCATGGGTTGATTTGGAGGTTTGTGATGACAGCTCATGGCTAGAAGAAGATTTGATTGTGGAAAGAACAAGTATGGCATTATCGCTCAAAAAACCAAATGCCTTGTCTGCGGAGAATTCTGACCATGCTCGTTCGAGCGAGCTTGTTGTAAACTTGGCGAAGCTTGTTTTTAACGCCACTTCTTCACAATATGCTGCTATGTATTTCGTGATGACTGATTTGTTGATGCATTCTAAAACTGCCCGAGATGCGTTCCACCAAAGGCTCGACCAAATGTTGTCGGTCACAGACATTTCGGATTACCTCGGCATTTCTGAGAAGGTGCAACAGCTTCAGGTTAATATTCGCATTTGTAGGCTTATTCTTCTCAGAATGGATGAACGGAGGTTGTTGTTGTCAGACCAGGAACAGCGTGAGAAACTTCATGTGGAGACAGAACTCGAAAAAATGAAACTTGATTTGGACCTAATCATCAGAGGACTCAAAATATTGGGCGCTAGATCGTCTCAGAGGTCTACAAAAAATTGGCACATTCGGGCAGACCAAGTGATCTGGCATTTCCTTGAAGATAACAGGGAGCCGCTTATCGATTTAGCATTGGCAACTTCGAACTTTACAAGAACCGACCATTACGACGGTTCGAACAGCAACTCTGTGGAGATATCGATGTTGCAAGGTTTCAATTTGAGACCTAAGGCTGTGTATCCAGAACTTTTGCGTCCATACGTTGAGCTTCTTGAACGCAAGAATGGCAGTGAATTATGCAAGAAAGCCGATCCAATCGTCAAGATGACATGGAAGATGCTTGAACCGGTCGGTGGAATCCGTGTGATGACAAATTCAGAGCTTACGATTCAACCCATTAATATTCAGCTCGACTACGACACGGCAACGAAGTTGTTTGCTTACCTATTCCCCAAAGATGAAAATCTGAGCAGTAAGGAGGAAGAATCTCCTCTGGCAGACGAATTAGACGTTCCCGATAACATGAGCTTCGAAAGCCAAAAATCATCGGAGGTGTCGTCAAACCCATTGAGGAGGCTTATGTCTAGGACTCGGAGACATCGGAGTCCAAGTTCAACGTCGTCACGAACTTCTAGCGTACCAAGCACCCCTAGACGTGAAGAGATCTTTGACCTTTCCTCTGCAGACTCGTCTACTGCTAGTTACGGTACTTCATTTTCCGAACTGCGTGACCTGAAGCCACTGGGAGACCTGAGGCTGCGCAGTGATCTGAAGAAACTGCGTGAGCTTAAGTTGGCCCAGTTGGGCCCCAACGCTATCATAAGGAAAAAAGCTAAACGACAGGTCCAGAATGTTGATGATTTGGCGGTCATCATGAACAGATCAGCTAAGTATATGGTCATTGGTAATATGAAGGTCAAGAAGATGAAACTTTCAATCAGTTTTAAGGCGCCCAAGCATTTGAACATTATTGATGTGCACAAACTCGAGGTCAACATGCCCAGCCTTCACTATAAGAACAAAACATGGACAGGAGAAGACTTAGCGAACCAGGTTAAGAAGGATATTATCAAGGTTGTGTTGAGCCATTCAGGAAAGATCATTGGTAACAAGTTCAAACTGAGACACAGAAAAGCTGCTTCTTCCCCATTGAAGCAAATTTCTGATTATTCACTGTACATGACATTGAGTGATTTACAACAGGATGGCCGCTCGAGGGACGATCATTACGCGTTCCAGGATGCAGCACCCAAAATTGTGGTTCCTCCCATTAAGAAACCTAACCAGGGACCAAAGAAGGTGCAACTGACGTTGGTGGACTTGAATGACGTTTTGGAAACCGTATCAGAAGACGGTCTGGGAGAGGAAAAATAAGAGAATGTTGAAGATGTGCAATTGAGGTAGTATCACTTTTGAATGAACAATCTACCCTTTAATTCTAAGCTATTATATCGCTTTTTGTTCTTGTTGTATCGAATAGAACGAGTATGCCGCATTTTCGCAGCCAATCCACATTTCTCTCGGAGTTAAACACTCATGGAACTTATCGTCCACCCGAAACACCCTATAGGGCAACACCAAACAAAATAACTAAAATTTTTTATCACCTTCTCATCCCGAAAACAGATTTTCATCTACTATGTTGCCCATCAATCTGGCCCATCAATCCTTGGCCCCCACCGTATACACCCGTACCTTCGTAGCTATTTACCTCCGTTAATCAATTCCAGATATTGAACTTTCTCCACACCCAATTGCCATGGCATTTTTCGAAAGCTTACGTGAGCGGGCTGTGTCTACTTTATCGCAGGTTTTCGACCACCAAAATACTCCCCGTCTCTCCAAGGATGAGCGCTTCTGCCATGAACATAACCTTCCCGACGGGGAAACCATATTGGAAGAGCTGGCCGTAGAAGTAACCTTCAGCTCAGAGGCGGGAAAAGATGCCTATAAGAACGCAAATTACCCACAGGGTCGAGTCTACTTGACTCAACGGTTTTTGGTCTTTGGCGATGTTTTTGACCGCCGCAATTGTCTGTTCACTTTACATCTATCCACAATCAAGAAGGTCGAGCGTCTCCCCACCAGTCTGTATGGATTTGCATTGGCACTCACCACCCATTCGAAGATCCATATTAAGCTCTATTTGGTGGGGCTTCGTTCCGATGGCGAGCGGTTTTCATCGCTGCTCAAGGCGGCTCTTAAGAACAACTTGACCATAGTTAAGAATTTGGCCCCGTTCATTCAAACGTGCTATTCCGAGTACCTTTTGGCAAAGAATAAGGTATCAACAGAGAAGATTTCCGAAATCCCGCCGGGCGGGTTGGGTATTTTGTTCAAGTTTCCGGGAAATCCGAAGGAATCTAGAGACCGGTCGAAAATGAAGTTGTGGTTCGATTTGTTCCGCATGGACGGCCGAAACCTCTCGCTTATCAAGACCCCCATGTTTTATAAATTGATCCGGGTGGGTTTGCCGAACCGCGTCCGTGGTGAGATCTGGGAATTGTGCTGTGGTTCAATGTATATGAGAGTGGATTACCGCAGCGAGTACACTGACGTATTGAAGACCAATGAGAACAAGACTTCGTTGGCAATTGATGAAATCTCAAAGGATTTGAATAGGTCACTCCCTGAATATGCTGCTTACCAAGACCCCGAGGGCATAGAGAGACTCAGGAGAGTGCTCACCGCTTACTCGTGGAAGAACCCAGAAATCGGCTACTGCCAGGCCATGAATATTGTGGTCGCAGCGTTGCTTATCTATATGTCCGAGGAACAGGCTTACTGGTGTTTGAATGTGCTCTGTGACAGAATAGTTCCAGGTTACTATTCTAAAACCATGTACGGAACCTTGCTTGATCAACGGGTGTTCGAGTCGTTAGTCGCGCAAACTATGCCTATTCTCTGGTCTCACATAAATAAGCACGATATCCAGCTCTCTGTGATCTCGTTGCCGTGGTTCTTGTCACTCTACTTGACATCGATGCCTTTGGTGTTTGCATTCAGAATCTTGGACGTTTTTTTCTTGCAGGGCCCCAAAACGCTATTCCAGACTGCTTTAGCAGTCTTGAAGTTGAATGGCGAAGAATTGTTGCAGGCAGAAGATGATGGCACCTTCATCTCCATTTTGAAAACATACTTCCAAACATTGGACCAAAGTGCTCACCCGTCGTCCAACAACCCAAAATTTGCACAAGTTACCAAATTCCAGGAGTTGCTCGTTACTGCGTTCAAGGAATTTTCCGTCATTGGCGACGACGCAATCGAGAAGCATCGCACCAAACACCGGGATAGCATCTTCCAGAATGTCTCCACGTTTGTTAAGAGAACAGAATTGCGCAATTTGCCCAGAACTTCCAATTTCACTCAAGATGACCTATCTCTTCTTTATGATCGCTTCTATTCGATAGTTCAATCTCAGATTGCTGTTGGTGGAGGCTCGCTGTTCATGGATTTCCAGGCATTTACGACCTTTATGACTCAAATCTGTGACTGGGTAGAGGAGCATCCAAGCGAAGATATCGTTGATAAGCAAGAGAAGTTCTTAAGAAGACTTTTTGAGCAATGGAATGAAGATAACCTGGGGGAATTGTCACTAGCGCAGCTTCTCGTAGGATTGAACAGAATGGTTGAACCAGACTTGTTGTCGTCCATCTCCAATTTCTTCTCGCTCTATAGTGTGGACGACGAAGTGGACAGGGAAGGAATTTTGACCATCTCTGAGGATTTGTTGTATATCACATACCCTTGGAAAGAGGGTTTACTTTTAGATTCGCTTACTGAAGGTGCTATTGAGAATGCCATAGCAGACAAGATCTACACGCAGCAGCAGGAAAAGGGAAATGCCGATGACGAAGTGATTCCTATTCCATCATCAATTGATATTGACAAGAAGAAAATTGAGAATATGCAACTCGAAAGGTATTTGTCTGCTGCCAGCACTTTCATTCAAAGAGCCTTTGAGTATGCACAACCGGTTGAAGAAGAACCATTGCTTAAGGAACTTGCTGTGGACAATACCATTTCTCATAATGCTGCCTTGAACCCTAAGACGCCCGTGGTGCTCAATTTACCAACTTTCCGAATGGTTATTCTCGCTGACGAAACTTATGAACTATTCTTCGACAAAACCTTGAGACAATCCATTCATATCGACAAACATTTGGATAACAAGGCAGAAGCTATGAGGAACTTGCGTGACATGTTCGATGGCCTCCTTGCAGATGGACGGGAGGTTGCTAAGAAGGTTCGTCGCCGTATGGATTCGGCTGCCCATCTGGCAACACACGCTGATAACTCATCAGTCAAGTCAGGCAAGAGCTCCAAGACCCAGGAGGAGGATGAAGAAAGAGATGACGATTTCAGCGTTATTGACATCGACGAAAATGATAAGGACTTGTTATTGGGGGCAGAGGCGCAAGCGCTTGTCGATCCCTTGAACAACCATCACGCTGATAAGAAACAAATTGAGAACTTCCACAAGGCCGAAAGACAAGCTTCGACCGACGCTATACCCGTCCACCATAACAATCTTATAGAGTTTGAGACATAGGCTGCGCAAATATTCTATTTCGACATGTTCGTAAATTTAGGTCTAATCAGGTGGTAAAAAAAAATTAGTTTAGATTAGCTCTTGCCAAAAAGCTTTCTCAAGAACTTTTTCTTCTTTGGCTTTTCTTCTTTTGACGCTTCATTCTTGTTGTTGTTGCGGAGTGACATAATTGGTGTATGCATCACCTCGTCACGACCAGCGATTTTGGAAGGAGGATTTCCACCTGCGCCAGGCAAGTCATCGTTCGAATCTTTGAAACGAGATGTTAAGCCCGTATTAGCGGCAGTGTAAATTGGATATGAGGAATCTTCGTCGTCGGAGTCTGCATACCGTGATTTGAACGCCTTGAATCCACCATTGTTGGCAGAAACCTGTGGAGCAACAGTTGGGACTGCAGAAGAAACTGCAGCAGCCTGAGAAGAGTAAACTGGCTGTATGTGTGATTGTGGCCTCTCTGGTCTCAAGGTAGTTCTATGATTAATTTTCTGGGGCTTAGGGTGAGCTGGTGCGTTCTCCGGCTTGCCAGGATCCACGTTTTTCGTGAATGAAGACCGTCTCTTGACCACTGGCTGGAATTGCGATCTTGGCCTGTTATTGGCCTTAGCATACAACTCTGCAGCCTTCAACTTCGAAGGTGACTGGTAGTTGGGTTGTAATGCTGGATGCGGAGGAATTGGCGCCGGTTGCATCTTGAATGTTCTTGAGCTCATACCTCCACCATTAGTACGAGGTGTTTGCGAGATATCTGATTGAGATCTTGGTCTTAACGAGCGCCCAGACATTGCACTAACGGGAGAAGCGCCAGAGACTGGCTTCCTCAACGTTTGCGACATTCTCTTCAGCGGCGTGACTGGCGACTTTGGAGGAGAAGGCCTCTGTTCGGGTTGAACAAAGTCATTCGCATTACTCAATTGAGTCGACGAGAGCTTGGAGTTCAAGCGGGTGTTTTCTGCAGTTGTCAAAGAAAGGTATGCCTGGTGCGCAGGGCTCTCGGAGGATGCAGACTTTGCCAGGTAAGCCGCCTTGGGCATCTTCATTGCCGACTTGATGGGTCTACTACTCTTTGAGTCCAGACTGCCACCAGATATGATTGAAGATGCAGCCAAGTTCAAAGGAGGAGGAGTCAATCTTCCGCTAGCCTCGTTCTCGATAATCTCAGGAACCGAGTCAAATCTTGGGGAAGGAGAAGGAGACACTGCGGGGTGAACGTCGATCGGATCAAAAACTGGCCGTAATTGCTTGGCAAGGTTCGGGGTATCGAATTCAATGGCTGGCACTTCCTCAATACCGAAGTCGTCCTTGTCATTCCCATGAATATCTTCGGACACCTTTGAATTGGGGGAACTGAAGCTTGGAACTTCAAGTGAGTATTCGCTTGTAGGTTCATCTGCGGCGTCCTCCAAGCTCTTCTTAGCAAGCCCGTCAATAGAAACAGGAATAGGGTGTGAGATTGGAATGTCATGTTGAGTACTTGCAATAGTTCCATCGGCAGCATCCTCTTCAATTTCTTTCTTCTCAAGCTCATCGACCACGAAGGGCAACGGCTGAATTGGAACATCCTCTTCATTATCGTCGTTTGCATTTTGATGCTTATCAACAGGGAATGTTTCTACGACTGGAGGGATTTTGTCGTTACCGTCTGAAAGTGTAGTGGGGATCAGCTCGGAAACGGGACTAATGGTGCGTGAGCGGATCTCCTCTGCTTCTTCGAGTTGCATGAGTTCACGCATTCTTTGCTCATTTTTCAAACGTAACTCCTTCAATCTCTCGTACTCCAAGCGTTGCTGCTCCAATTCCTTGGCCAAACGTTCTTCCTCGGCAATCTGGCGCTTGAGCAACTCATGTTCGGCTTTTTGTTCGGCCAGAGCTGCTGCCGATGCCGACAGTCGCTCCAACTCTACGTTTTCAACGATTTTCGGTGTGTTCAACAACGACGATTGCCTCTGAGCTTTTGGACGCTGATGGGGCCGGTTCAACGACAACAGAAGGGCTCCATTCATCGAAGGCAGTCTAGGCACACTCCGCAGACCTGATCTGGAGAGTGACCTCATGGAGTTGGACCTTGCAATCTCTTGCTTCATTGTTTCTTCCGGTACTTCTACCACTTTGATACCATTGCGGGTAGGAATGTATCTTTTCACCATTTTCACCGGTGGTGCCACCGGTGTGTGGTGGAGCTGCAAGTCGCTCATCTTCGCGCGGTTGCTGTAGTGGGCGTCGGCCTCGTGGCCCATCTGCTCCAATGTGGAGTCGGTGAAACTGTCGTCCACACTATAAGAAACTGGGGCAGACGAATTGGGGGTTCGACGTGAAGCCTGGGCCACGTGGACCTGACCCTGGCGGTTACCACCCACATTGGACGATGCTCTTGATGTGTTTGGCGTGCTGGTTGCTCTTATTTGAGATCCGGACAAACTGGAGCTTCTCTTCAAAAGGGATCCTTGCGAGCGAGTCGGAGGTTGCAAGTTTCGGAATGACCCGCCCAGCCCGCTGCGGTACTTATCTGGTTGAGATTCTCTCAAGCTTTCTCCGATGGTTAGCGCCGCTGCCATGGCATTTGTGTTTGGTTGCTGTGTTCCAGGAATAGTGTGGCCGACCCCGGTGTAGGCGGTTGAATTTCGAGTTTTGCGTCTAAACATGGTGGATTGTGAGAGGGGGATTGAGCCCGAAGAAGGTGGTGGTTCTACCCGAAGAAGAAAGTGCTTTTCAGGGACAATTGAGTGAGTTGGAGGAGTGGATAGTGGTGCGTTGTAGCCTCGTCTCGAGGGGAGCGTTTTGGGTCGTGCACGACGTTTAGGAATCGGAGAATTCCAGTCGGGAAGCTATTGATGGTAAAGAGGAAGCTGGTGGTGGTGAATATGGCCGGAAAATTGCCGCTTGACGAGTTTTGGTGGTTTCATGAATTGCATATTTTGCGTTCTTGCCGAGTTTACGACGGCCAACAACTTTGAGTTCTGCAGGAGTTAGAGAAGGTGAGGATGGTGGAGAATGTGGGAGGAAGTTGGGAAAAGGCAGAATCTGGACTGGGAAGAAAGATTATACTTGAATTTGTTGGTGGTGGGAATGGCATGAGATGATATATTGTTTGAGAGGATCTTACTTCCAGGTTTTTTGGCGAATGTTAGTTGGTGTTTTTTGTCAAAGTGTTCGCAGCCATTTCCGCATTAAGCGTGTTTCGGTTAAGCCATGAGGATAAAAATAGATAGTAGTCTACTAGTATGAGAGGATACCTGGGTGTTTTTGTATTGCTTGAAAACGAAATAATGTCTTATAATAATCTCCAGGATTTCTTGTTGTGAGTATATTTTTCATCGTCTTGTGTTATTCGTAGTGTCGATTATCACCAGCAACATCAACTGAATGCACTAAGTCTAAAGAACATTGCGGAACGTCAGCCAAAACCAAGTAATATCCAAGCATATTGATTCATTTTCTCGGTATCATGGTCTGATCTCAGAAGCTGAAAATACCCCTCCACCATTCACCTATAAACCAGTGTAATATCTCAATGTCTTCGCTTTTTCATCGCATAGATAGTAATTTTGGGGGAATTCCTCTCAATTCCAATGAATCCGTTCTCAGTCTGACAGATCGATTCTACAAAGACATCGAATTGCTCGTGTTTAACACTAGGACTTTTCACCTATGTCTCGTATTCGTAAATTACTTACACGTATCCCATTAGATTCTCTCACTCAGAGGGTGCCTTATTCTTCATTCATTCATCTTACTCGATGGGGCAAGATTCCAATCGCATTTCCAACCCAAGTTCCCCATCGTTGTCCATTAGCAACAATCATACCAAAAAATGGCCTGATGCAGAGCAAAACTCCACTCCAAAGAAATCCCTGCAAAAGAGGCATGAGAATCTGGTCCTTGATTATGGCATAAGCAACGATTCCAGGAGTAATGGGAGCAATGGGTGGAAGGTCTAGCAGGGTACTGCTCATGTAATCCAGCTCATCGATGTCCAATAACTGTAGTTCGGAATTGGCGATCGAAGAGTTTTCAGCGCGGTTCAGAGTAGCATATTTGTCGAGCGACTTGAGAAACGATTGCTCGAACCGTAAATCTGGAATGGTGATAGCTGAAGTCTTCATGGTGGTGGATGAGTTCGCAGGGTTGTTCTACACCAGACTAAGGTCAGGGGAGGTGATAAAAGGAGAAAAATGTAGAGATAGAGAGGGAGATATGAAGGAAGAGAGAAATGAAGAAAGAGAGATATGAAAAACGTAGAAAGAGAGATTTGTAGAAAGAGAGAAGTGTAGAAAAAAGAGAAAAGTAGACAGAGTGATATATGAAACATAGACATTGACGAGAACATTGATGAGATGGAGAATCCGGAGAACCCCCGCATGCTACTAGTAGTGAATTTTCCTGAGAAAAGAGAGGTCGATCCGATTAACACAAATGGGTGAAACAGGAAAAAAACCAGAAGATAATCGAGACCTATGGATGGACTGTCCCCTCTAGGTCTCTGAAAGAAGGTCAGACGGGAACGAGGAATCGGGTCCAAGAAGCCCATAGATTATTCTTCGACAACGATTCGGCCAAAAAACAATGAATCGGCACCTACTCGAAAATTCTCGTATTACCTGTTGAGCATACACACTCTACAGTAAGGTGATATGCAGACTACGGAGCAGAGCACTGTTATGTAAGTGTGTCTGGCT